>VMBQ01009589.1:0-30481 GCA_007657795.1 Dreissena rostriformis
TCGTCCCTGATTAGCCTGTGCGGACTGCACATGCTAATCTGGGACTACACTTTACGCAAATGCATTAGTCCAGTTTTCTCAGAATGCGACACCATTCATTACGGCGCCATAATGAGTTTGATAACTAGCGTTATATGTAAATGCACTAAGTACATATTTGAGATTTTTTAAAGTTATATATTCCTTTTTGACGCTAAGTCTTTAAATATATTTTTTTAAATATATTTGATATATTTTTGTTCCCATCAAGCACACTTGCATGGACGAAATAACGTCGCGTGATATATACGTAGCTGTATTCTTCCCACCTTGTTGTTAACATCAAAAGCATGCTGTATAATGACGTCATTTTGTTTACTTGCAAGTTGTCATTTGAATGATTTATACAACCAATTTTGGTTTGTCTATTTTCACAATTATGAATAAACTTTTCAGAGAATGATGGAATAAAAATAGAATACCAGATCAGTGTTAAATACAAATAAGGTTTTTGCCCCCAAGGCTCGTGGTGTAGGTTTGTTTTCGAAACCTCGCACAATTAAAGTTATTGAATACTAACCTTTGATGTTCTATATAGCACGTATGTTTGTTTTTAATGCGACAATATTAATTGAAATAAAGACAGATAACCTATTGGTTTTGCGTTAGCGCTCAAAATTATGTATTGTTAAGTTAATTACCAATCTTAATTGCGTAATATGACAATATGAGCAGTGCTTATATATGAAACATTTTCAACCAGAAAATAAACGAACATCAATTAAAAATACAATAATAGTTATTTTCGCTTCAGGTACTATTGAAGCGCAAACCGTCGGAGAGGGGCATATATGCGGTGGCTTTGCAGGCGTGCGATGTCAACCAGGCTTGACTTGTGTTTACGATATCAGTTTCGTTGCATTTGGTATATGTAGGCGCCATCCTGGTATGTATATATTGCGTGTATTGAGTGGTATCTCATTACAAATTACATTTTTGAATCTACTTCGCCGTGGTGAAGTGGATATGGTGTCCGCCTAGGGACCGGGAGGTCACGGTTTCTTTGGATCTCCCTCAAAGACACCAATTACTGCTGCCCAGAAAACGGACTCGAGGGCGTTTCATTAAGCCTCAGGCTTTTGATGCAATCGAGCTTAAACAAATTGGTTAAAAAGAAACTTTTACCCTTGTTTAAACCTTTTTCGTTTAGCTCTCTGTTTTCGAATGCTTAAGGCTTATTGGAACGCTCTCGAGTCCGTTTCCCCGGGTAGAACCAGTAATTTGTAAGTTTGTGGACCTCTCGGTCACATTTGTAGAGCAGTATTCTCCACTTTTTCGAAGGGGGCACACTTACAATATGCGATTTCATGGGGACGTTGTATGATAATTATACCCATGTTCGTATATGATTAAACACAGTGACTATTCACTTACTATTCGCATGTGATAAATATGTTAAATGGAAAACAACCAACCCTAAGATATTTTTTCAAGTGTGTCGGATATTGTTTGGTTTTATTTCGTTTTGTTTTTCAATTATTGAATAATATTGAATAATTTTGAATAATTTTGGTACAGTTTTTGTTATTGAATTTCAAAAAAGCAATCTTCAAAGGTTTAAGAATGCTATCGAAAATAAATGGTCGAGTGCAAGTTGAAAAAAATTGCAAATTGACCATTTACCATTAACCAATTACCAAACAAAAAATAACTGTAACAATTAAATTGTGTTTTGTCATTAAACATTCAAACATGCATTTCAATTCTGATTCCAGGAAGGAAATAGTGCCATAAGATCCTTTCCCTTCAGAAAGACAGCGATTGGAAGCGGCATAGACGAACATTGTGACATGTTATTGTTATCAGAGTAAAATGAAGAATACATTGAGAACATAAACCTGGTTTGATTAAAATCATATCCAAATTTCTTTCGTTGATCCATTTTCAATATACTGTGCATGTATCGTTAATCTTCTGTAAATATTTGTCGTTTTAAAAGTTATTTAAACAATCGTGCTGTTTTGACTAATGTGCTAGGAATCCCTAAAATATAGTTGTCAAAATATCTATGTTTTAGGTACATTCAATGTATTTTAGTTATGGTAAACTTCAACCACACAACGCACTCCACGACCCCTCCAAAAAAACACAACAATACAAAACTGACGGCATGATTTATACTGCGGTTTTGTAGTTTGTGATTACAAAAAAGGCAATTATGTCGTAATTTATTTTCCGATTTGTTTGTTAATTTCATTTACAACCCAGATGAATCCAGACGAATTATCATATATTTGCACTCTGAGAAGAGTTGGACTGATGATTAATGAAGTAATTCGTTTATAATCACATGCACATTAAATAAAACAGGATATACCACACAATGATGTAAATGTTAAAAATATTAATACATGTGAACGAATATACTCCAAGTTGGGATCGAACCCACTTCTGACGGTTCATAAAAAGAAATAACGGTTGACAAAGACATACGTGTTGAAAACTATTTAATATATCATCGTCAGAATTCTATGTAGAAATTAAATACAACAAACGAAATCAATAATCAATTTACTTGCGTTAATTCTATTTCGAACGCATTGGTCAAATTGGCATAATATCAATAAGGCGCTTGCGCGCATCATGTTCTTGTCAATTTGACTATGGTATTTATCAATACTATTTGCTTAAGCCCATAATTTGACATTTAACGATTTTAAAATGAAACTCATGCTGAAAAAATAAACTACATGTGATCTGATTTTCTGGAATGAAATGTCTATCCATTAGGAACGCGAATCGCTATTAATACCATTAATTAATAAGCATCCAGTTGGCTGAAAATAAAACATGAATTTAACATTTTCAAAACCATTTTAGTCTTATGCCAGTGACAAAAGTTAAACAAACAGCGAACAACGAAGTTATATACGTCCTTTTAACACATTCTTATCATCATTTATTTGGTGAAGGTACAAAGCTATTATGTTATTATTATCGTTACTCACTATCGCCTAAAACTAAGTTGACTGGATACCGTTGATATTTTCATCAACATGGCTTTCTCACAAAGCATCACATAGTTCAAATAATATAAAGCTGGTTCAGATATTAATTGCTTTGTATGTGTGATCTTTTTTCGGGGATAAAAACATGGTTGCGCGAAAGGTTTTCATATGAAAAGGTTTTCTTGTCCGGTATGGAGATTACAAACGGAACTCGCTGGGGAATGGAATCCGGGTTGCTTCAGTGATAAGCGCGTGAACAAAACACTGAGCTAACTGTACGGGTCTGTTTATCGTTTCAAAATGTATTCATGTCAAGTCAATTTTATTGGCAAATACATTAGTACATAGCCAAACAACTTACATAAGGCATGTAAAGACGGTGTAAATAAATGCATATTCAACAATGGTGATGCACAGAACGGTGTATATGAAGGACATGAAATAATAATTCATGGTTGTGTGGATGTTGACAAAAACAAGAGAACAATAAGCAATATACATATATACAAGAGTAAAACTTATTGTGACTAGATCTTTAATCACAGGCTATTCAAGTAAATTTAGCCAGGTTAATTAATGTCTTCCTATTGGAAGTAGACATCAGTTGCTTAAATTTTATAATAGAAGGCCAGCATAGATAATATGTATGTAACAAAAGATTTCTAAAATCTCTATACAATTGACAAATAAACAAAAGTGGTATTCATTCTCAATTACACCTATATTACACCTTGTACATACTCGTTCACTTCTTTGAATATTTCTATATCTACCTTCTTCAATGAAAAGAGAGTGTGCTGAACAGCGAAGTCTAGTCAAACAAATTATATCCCTAACATTTACCACAATATCTAAAAAGTTTTCAAAATCTAAATTTGATTTGAATAAACGATAAGTATCAAGTTTGGGCAAGTTATCAATATCACTAACCCATGTTTGTAGACTGATATCCTTGATACGTTAAAAGATACAATTGACATCACTAGTCGTTATATCAGATTTATAATACAAAGAAGACAATCCTAATTCCTGGAGCAATATCTTGAGTTTAATACCCCAGTTAGTAATATGCGAATTAACTTCATCGAAATCTAGCAACAATTTATTAAGTAAGGAATCTGGATTCTGCTTTATTTTGAACCAAACGTTAATGATACGCATCTTTCTTACACACAAAAAACGACCCAACTCGCCATACACTTATTAAGCTGTAGAGTTAGTAACTTTTAACGGATTGGGTGCAATTAATGTAGAAATTCCTATATTACCAGCAGCTTGCATATTTTTGACAGCCCGCCAGTTTCAGTGCTGATATCACAGTCAATAAATACCGCAAAACACAGAACGCTTTGAAATATAGTCAATAGTGCAATGTTTACTTAATAATCCCACATATATCGCACAACATCAGGAACTGCTACTCTGCACAGTTTTAAGAATACTACAACCTGATTAGAAAGCTGAAATACTCGAATTATTTCTTCGGAAGATATGTTTTCGGTTTTTAAGTCAAACTTAGTTAATATTTCGAGTGCAGCTTATGTAGAAACAATGGCAGCGTATACTTACTCTGAATTCACAGAAATGAGTTGGGTTTTATCTCTTTGAGTACTTTGGACTGTTTGAACGAAACATATGTTGAGCAGACTGATTGATTTAATTAAATGATGTTTATATGTATATATGTATACGTATATATGAACTGATAAAGGGGATAAGTATCATATTCGATTAATGGTTTTTTGAACGTCCAAAACATACAAAGATTCCCTAATACGGTTGGCTAATTAGTGAAACTAACGATTTCTAAAATTTGACTGACCATTGTCTGACAAATATACATGGGGACATGCTCTGCTATAATATTGCAATTATATCAATTTTTAATATCACATTCGTTAATTGCCTTGTCGACGATAGCGTTCAATTGAAAAGGGCAAGAATCAAACGTATCAATATAATATGTCATAATTATTCGTCTACCATAAACGATATGTTCTTTGAAACATGACTCCAACTAGAAATTATTTAATTAAGATAAATACATACGTATCGATATCACAAATACGAACTAACATTTTAGCACAACGAAGCATGGCATAGATATAACCTCTGATTGTGATGACTGTATTGTAATCTTAAATGATAAATTACTTTTTTTTCAAAGCTTTTAATAATAATTAATATAGGTATATCCGGTTTCACGATCAATTCAAGGCAGGGGAATCAATACAGAATGTATAATAGAAAGATCTTGGTTATGTGAGCACATGTATGTTGAACAGACAGTAGATATTTGCGTCGGTTTTATATTTGATGGAAACGAACAATACCTTATTGTTTGTTGTGTAAAATATTTACGGTTCTTATGTTTTAGTATTTGAGTTTTTTTCTAACACAATCACATTTTATGAGACCAACATAAGTAAGTGCAAATTACACATATATAAGAATAATGGATACCATAGCTACCACACTTCTAAAGATGGAATTTTCCAGAAGATAGTCGCTCTAAGTAGGCAGCTCAAGTTCTTGTATTGACCTTACAAGTGCGATGTGGCTACGCCAATGAATCTGAAAGATATGTACCAGTGTCTTTCTCTTGCGTTCAGTCTCGGATTTTGTTTTTCCTATGGGCTACCGCCGTATATCTAATCGCTTATCTTAGCGACGCATACCCGAAGGCGTTTTGAAAGATGTTGCCAAGGAAACACAACGTGTTTTGGACGAGAAAGTAATCCATTTGGGTCTTGGTGGCCTTGACCTTCGAAAAGACGAACTTGAGTAGATCAGCGATGCTCTTAAGGACTAAGAAGAATGCTTATGCATAATTATGTTATTACCTGTAGCGGTTTTTTCGTCATTTTCATTCTCTTTCCTCGTCATTTCATCTGGGGTTGCCAGGTACCACAAAGAAGCGGGTATAAGTGGAAAAAGGGCTTCGGGCGTGGTACTTACTTTCAGTTTCACCACAAAGCCAGATCACTACTAAAATGTGTTTACTGACGTGACTTCATTTCACATTTTCAATGTCATATCACCAAAATTTCTTTCATGCGCTAGGTCAGAAAACGAATGTAGAGGCAATGAAAACGCTCTCAATGCGGTCTTGAACAGGGTATTGCTATTTGCAATGTTCTAACTGCACCGAATACAATGTAATAACTACAAATGTGATAAAATATTAATTAAAGAAGCCTCTTGACTAATGGGGTAACTGAAGAAGACTTATTATGTAACTCATTTTATCTTCTTACAACTTCATTCAAGCGTTCATAAATATAGCACATTTCATGATCACACATTTTAAATATTGTATTTTACTTCTGAAGTTCTGTTTATGTCGTGTTGGCAATGTCTTAACTGTTATACAAATCGAAAAGTCTGTACTGTGTTGCGGTTTGAAATATTTGTTATATTAAAACGCGAACTGTTGGGCGGAGCTTATTATGAAATATATTGAAACTCAGGTTTGCTTTTTTGTTTTGCGCACACTATTTATTTCACTGTGAAGTCCTACATTTCCAATAATTTTGCAAATTCGGAAGTCTAGGAACTGCGATACGCACGACAGGCAGTTGCAATGAGACAGACTGGCGGGTACGGTCTGGTATCTGTAGCATAATGGAGTGAGTCGACATTGTATCATTTAGAGATACTTTTTACGTCGTATTCTCTGTTTTAGTGTGCGACATGTGTTGCTTCGTACAATTCAGATTCTTTATTTTACTGCATGAAATATTATTAATAAACAGACAATAACAAAACAGCAATGTTTTTTCGCGGCAAGGTCTTGATAGGCCAATTGTTCACAATATATAACACCAGTACAAATTCTTCCGCGAAAACAATAATTTTAAACACAAATATAGTTTTAAAAACGATTAGAAACAACATGAATGCAAGGAATAGTTCAGTATTTGCACGCGTTATGCCCCATTTATTTTGTAAAATATATTGTGAAAAATTCTCTCTCTTCGGAGATGACAATGTAGTTTCCGATTTCCGGTCAAGCGAACTAGCTACACACAGGGAATTATGTGGACTGTCAAGTATTTGTTTGCAAAGAGAGGATCGATACGTCACTTGGTGTGAACATTGTAGTTGTGATTCATACAGTTACATTACAGGTGCGTTTTGTCCAAACTTCATCAATATTGACACTTCCTATGATAGTGCAAATATGAGGGGTTTTGAACAAAATTGCGTTCATCTGGAGTTGGTCAATACAAATATATACTATACATCTAAACTTCTCGGATATTTAAAGTTTCTGAATGGACCTTTAACATCCTAAGAAAATGTGGGAAATAAAATACTAATCATTACACGTTACACTTGCAGATATGGTTCCATGTGTAAGTAATACAACGAACACTTATTACAGAAACAAACATTTTGCACATTGTCATGGAGAAATGAATAGTCATCTGGACATTTTTTCACTGCGGCTATGATTTGCGATCACCCACCGTTTTCAGAAGAAATCGATATAAAACAATATATCTTTGAAACTCAATACTGCACTATTTTGTTCGAAAAAGATCGAGATTTTCCGTACGAAAAGTGATGTTATACATCGATAGACAGATGTAACATAACAGGGCTATACGACAGAAACGATTCTGAATTGGAGAATGATTGCAATGAAGAACATTTACTCATTCGGTTTCCGTAAGATAATTTGAGGTTTCAAAATGTATGTTGCTTTTTGCTTTAGAAGTTATAAACGTTCAACAATAGTGTGATCGTTAAACGATCCAATTCAATATATTTCAAATTCCGTCTCTTGTTTTGGTCGCTTGAAGATAGAGACGCCTACATTGACAGAGGCTAACAGAAACACGATTTTACAACATGATTTGTGTGAGTAAATAGTCTTAATCGTAGTTTTTATCAATTGAAATAATGTTTACCTATACAACAAAATATAAGTTGAAGTAAATATTTTTCTTTCTGTTAAGAACCGTTATACATATGCAAACCTGAATGTTTAGGTGAATGCAATCCTCTTAATGCACATTGGAATATATTGAGAATCTGCGGTTGTTGACTGTTGATATCATGTGATATAAGACGATGATGATATTGCGTATGAAAAGGCGAGACTTTCATTTGTGAAAAATTATGTCGCGAAATGTTCAAAATTTTGTATTTGGTATTTGTTCAAGTTGTGCATAAAATGTTATTGATAAAAACTATTTTGACATTTTATCTCATGTTGTTTTTGTTACGGTTTATTATAATAATGTTGTTTTTTTAATGACAAAAAGTTGCGACCACACAGTTCGATGGGTCATGATCATTTGCTAAAATGTTTGGCGGTACTGTTCTTGCCTCGTCAGTTGCAGCAGTCCGAGATTTTCTCTGCCTCACGACTCACTCAAGATATTCTTCTCCCTCTGCCTCCTGGCATCCTGGCACAGTTTCACATCAATCCATCTAATTAATTTTGCGGAAAGGTAAAACGTTTGTTGACAAATTTATTAATTTATGAGAGTGGCTTTTGATGTTTTAGGTTATTGTTTTATCTTTGAATGTTATAGTTCTAAATTTAAATAAATAGTTTAATGATAATAAATATATATAAATTTAATAAGAATTGCCTGTTTGGTTAAAGTTGTTACGACAAAACTATTTGTATGTGCCATTTTGATTTCAGACACTTAACAATTGAAATGTCCATGTATAATTAGGCATGGCAGGTATTGACAAAGCATCTTTATTAAGTATTAAGTATTGTTCTTTGTCAATGTAAATACAAGTGTGTATGATATTCACATATTTGTCTTGCAATTTATAAGAATTACACAGTGAATGATAGCATTTGCATTTTTATAAATTACAAACGTGTTTTGTTTTAATATTTGTGTTAAGTTAAATGTTTATCTTCTATGTTTTAATTTGTGTTCGTCTGAAGCAAATGATGGTTACGGCCCAAATGTGTATTAGTTTTATTTTTTCCATTGATTAATGATCATTTTATTCATATTTCCTTTTTTGTTTATACTTATAAAATGATAAGTTTGTTTAACAAAACAATAGTTTGTATATCAATTTTCTGAACAAAATATGAATCGCTTAGTTTGTTTACATTTTAACGACATTAGCGATATTCCACGGCTACAAAAAAGTAGTTTTCATAATGGGCGGGACCAAGCAAACATGGATCGCTACAACTTTACATGATGGACTCGAATGTGGGCGGAGTTAAAAAATGTTATTGATTTGCGGATTTTTATCGGATAGGGTATCCGATAACACTTAAAAATATCATGTCAGCGTCTCCAGTGTAATTGTGCATTAAAATAAGTAAAACAGCCTGAATTTATTTTAGTGACATTATAAGATTCAATATATCTGTGAAAGGTGTGGTTACAGTTTACCCTTATAATAATTATGATAAATAACTGTTGTTTATACACCATGTATTAAAACATGTCTGACAAAAAAACTGTTGCCAATTTACTATGAACTGGCTGATAAAATATCACATAATTATTCTTCTTAAGACAAGTTTAATTAATTTCAGTAGGAAATGAAGTTTATTGTCCTGGTCGACGAATCTACCAAAATAGTCAGTTTGTCTCGAAAATTTAATGGTACAACTAATATTAAATGGTTCGACAACTACGCTGTCTCGGTTAATATAAAACTGATCCCTAAACACATACATGTAGACGCCCAACCGAATGAAACAACTGTTATTCGCCTGATTGACATATGAAACACGCAGTTGAGAAATATTTCTGACGATACACTCTGTGTTTTTTATGTTTATGCTATATATTTTTTAGCATTTCCCCACCATTACACAGGATCACGTTGGTTTTCTATAGACGTTGATCTAAGGTATACCGTAAAAAGTATATTAGAACTGAAAATATTTAGTGCTGACACTTTATCGGCGTTAAACAATTTGGAAATACTTAATGGGGATAATCATGTTTATCAAGTGAAAGTTGTAGACACGTTTGGTCATTATGACACCAGTGTGTTTTTATTAAATGCTAAGCTAAGTTGTGATCTTTGGCCAAATATCAAGTGTTGCCCCTGTTGGTGGGATGGATATATTTGTTTATGTTATTGGTTTTTTTACCGTGCCCTAAAATAAAAATCTCTCTTTATAACACACACTGGACAGGAACATACGATGGCGTATTCCACCTAAGTTATACATTTGAAATTGATACGGACAAGTACCTGGACATTTACACTGGTATTATATCATTGTGCAACAAGACCTACCAGAAATACATGAACAGCGTTTCAAGAGTAACATGGTCTACTGATCAATTGGTTTCGCTTGTCTAAATTATCAATTCGAGTGTATGCGTCATGTTATCACTGATGACGTATGATCTTCTACCTAGTATCAGAATTAACACACCTGGAAAAAATGCAATGGCATTTATTATAGCGCTTCTTACTGCACCAGTTGTTGACCTCGTTGGTAGTTTCGGACAATTGGAATGTGATTCAACGCCATGCAAAGCAGTCGCTATATTGTCTCACTTTTCTTGGTTGATGGTTATCATGTGGATGAATATATGTACGATACATATATACAGTGTTTTCCGTAACACAAATCAAAGCATCTGGACCATTTTGGAGGGAATATTGCTTTTACCATACATATGCTTTTACGGTTTCTGCAATATTTGTAGGAATTAATATCATTATGTTTACAAATGTTAACAACGATATTGGTTGTGGGTAAAACATATGTTACTTAAACTTACAATAAAATATTATTTATACAATCCTGATTCCTCTTTGCCTTGAAATCGTTTCAAATTTATCAATGTTCGTCATTGTTGTCATCCGTATAAGAAATTCTAGAATTGAAAGGAATTTGGAAAATATCAATTTAATGCATTATAATCCGGTGCTTTTTTATACGCAGTCAACTGTGTGAATTGGTGTTTGTTTATACAATTATTTGTGTAATTGTATTTATATAATGTAATATATCTAATGTATATAATAATATAATATTTGTGTGCATAATATTTGCTAATATAATTAGCGTAATGACGCTTATGTTAATTGTTAGACAACCATTGGCCCACATTTATTTTACAAAAATACAAATTAGTTATTTATTTTTGTATACAGATGTGAAACGGACATGTCTGATTGTTAAATTTGGCGCCGTATTTAATCATTGCAAAGTATGTGAGTTATTTCTTGCTACTAATGTTAGCATAATAATCACATAGCATACGTAAGATAATCATTTAGATTATAGTTTATTTTCCAAAACTATTTACATATTAATAGCTGTGACATAAATACAATACAAATGCGATTGTTTTTTGTTTTGTTTACCCACCACTGTCATGTATTATGTTAGATAGTATGTACAATTCGTATTACTGTGTAATGTGTGCGAGCCCACTTGTTCTATCTTATTTAGTCAGGACTTCATAAGTCGATAAGTTGTAGCTTAGAGGATGAGCGTATGTGATGTTCGGACTTATGAAGTTGGAACTTTAAGAGTTTGAACTATTGAGTTCCAGCTGACTACGTTGGAGCGATAAAAGTTGGAACTAAACGAATCGAAAACACAAAATATAACTACTGTATAATTAATTTTCCTCTAGTCTTCTTGGACTATCTGATTAAACACAACTAATCGTAACAAGCAATTTATAAGTTAAAAGATATAATTTTCCTCTGGTCTACTTTGATCACTTGATTAGACATACATGATCATACTTTCAAACATCAACTAGCTGCAACCACTTACATACGATAAACCATGTGTGTCAACGTACACACAAACTAATTGCTACAAAAGGCTTCAACTCTACATATGAGAGCTTTACAGTTTTGATATCAACAAACTTCACTAGCCGTTCTCCTAACTACAACCCGGAATCAATTATGTCTACTGTTCACCAACACCAGATGCTATGCTTTCATGGAGTATGGTTATTGTTATTAATGACTTTCAAAGTTCCAGCCAATTGAACGCCAGCAAGTTCAAGCTTAGCCCAGGAGTTACCCTAACTCCGATATCACTATGGTTCCTAGGAGAGTTTCAACAACTTACAAATACGATCTGTATCTGTTATATATCAATTACAGCTAGTCGACACCCACTCACACGCTGTTTATTCTGACCAAATATTAAATTCAAAACTAACTAAAAACTGAGCGGTCTCCGGTATTTACACTCTACTCGGTGTGTGATGAACTGGAACATACTCTGATTCGCTGCCCGTTTCCATAACAATTTGATAAGCGTCTAGAGCTACGTAATTTTTAATGAGCGTCTACTGATCACAACAAACATACAGTTATATCATGTGAATCATCTACTCTGAAACCAATTACTAATATCAATTTATGTGTTCTGAAGATGAATTAAATTCAAATGAGCCCAAATATATATCAATTATACTTACATTAATTACAGTCGTTTTCGAACAACTTTAGCAATTTATGTTCTGTTCTGTTGACTTAACTGCACATGCTTAATTTTAATGTTAAGTCGCCTTTACTAAAAAAAATATCCCACATTCGCGTTTACGTTAATTACATGCCATTCTATAGATACATCTCAGCAATCGGTTAGATGTACACAGAAGCCGTTTTTATCGTGCAGTTGTAGTCTGATCAGCTAATTTGCAAACGTGAAACTTCCTCACCTGTGTAAGATACCGTCCAAAGATACTTTTATTAGCCGGCGGTTATAATCTTGGTCTAGAGCTGTCTTTTCCGGAGTATAAGAAGTATATTCCGATGCGTTTCGGTTGTGTAGTTATTTATTTATAGACGTTCTTACTGTAAGGCGATTAAGCATGAGCGCGCGTGTATGAGTTATTATTTCAGAAAATGCGACTGTACTTTACAATGAAACACGGGCAAATAAACACTCTATGATTACGTTCTTAAAATAGCCCCGAATTTGAATGCGTTTAATTAATATTAAAGCTAAAACAAATATCAACCTTATAAACGTGGAAAAAAATAATTTTCGGTTCCCATGATATATAAAGCAACGCGATCATTTGCAAATCAAGGTCCGGGGTACAGCACTGATAAAAATTAACGTATGACCACAAAATTCCTGTATGCCATGAGTCGGCGACTGCGAGTCCAATGATACCTCCACGTCAGTTACGGCAATGTCTTTGTCAGAGCTATCAACGTTGAACATTACGTGTCCTCGCAGTCGCGTTTTCTGACGACAAGAGCATTCGGAGGTTTTACCTCCTGAATCAGCGCTGGCCAATTAGGCCTTATTGCTGACAGTTCATTATGTTATTATATGTCCTTTGCACACCGGCCTCTTTCTATCAACCTCTGTATTATTCTATTTATATCTTCTGAGCTTCTGTATACCAAACGAGACGGTGTTATGTAATACGCACAGTAAATCACTTTAATGTCATCAATGTTTTTTTCGTGATGAATCGACGGTTCAACATAGAACATCCTTCATTAACGCTGGCCAATTAAACCTTATTGCTGACATTTCATATATAACGATCGATTGAAATCTGAGTTTGATTGAGTGTGGTTTTAATC
Source organism: Dreissena rostriformis (assembly GCA_007657795.1). Taxonomy (NCBI): domain Eukaryota; kingdom Metazoa; phylum Mollusca; class Bivalvia; order Myida; family Dreissenidae; genus Dreissena; species Dreissena rostriformis. Next base: position 13,527 of record VMBQ01009589.1, read on the forward strand.
AAAAAATAAATAACCATGTACAATTTTGCCGAAAACCATAAATACAGTGTGCAATTCTTTAGAAACTTTCCATAATATCAAAATAACCACATACTCGAAATTCGTACGTGCGATTGCACCGCTGCAAGGAACAAATATTGGTGAGTTTACACTTAGCCCTATTCCCATAGGACCCAATAGTAAACGGCAAAATTGCAAGGCCTTTTTCTTTCCTTTTCTTTATTTCATATTGTGCAAGCCCAGTATCTATTTGAAGATGGATATGTCTGTAACTTTAAAGAAAATGCAAGCACACTTTGAAAACTTCAAATCATGTTCAATACAGGACCATTTACAATAACTGTTTCGTTGTGTTATAAACAAGGGATGCCAAATGTGTTTATTATGCTGGTTAACATCGATGTTTATTTACATGTGTTGGAAAACTCCAGGAACATTATCAGCAGGGGAATTCTTTGTCAACTAGTGTTTTTATTTAAGTCGAGATACTAATTGCCTATATTCGGGAACCTGGTATACTGTTATATTATAGAAACTTCACACAATACATTTAACATAAAATAATAATACAAGATGAAGGCATAGCTTTCGTGTTGCTTTATATATCATGGGAACCGAAATTTAGAGTTTCAATTCTTTATCTTGAATTCGCATATATTCGTTGAAAATCACTGAAAACAAGTCGCGGAAATTTCCCAAAAGTTGTGTGTAGCCACAGTCATCAAATGTGAACTTGTGTTTTGCAGTCTTAAGGTGTTTCTATAATCGATGTGTACTATAGCCAGCTCGCACCCCAACCAAATGGGCCGAGGTCGCAGCTTGGGACACCGCACAGTGCGGATGTTATTCACGTTCACGTTCTGCATTTACTTTATAAATATGATGGAAAACTTCAGGAATCCTGGTTCCCCGCATAAGATTGTACCAAACAGTGATAGGCTACACACAATTCTTGTGTACCTTCTAACAAGAGACTTACATTGCTATTATAAAGTCAAAGCCACTGGTTTGCAAATGATTACAATATATGTTAAAAAATGGTTAATAGGCTTATGATAATAAAATGCGATTATTGTATTAACTTTTTGGCAAAAGTGTAAACATAGCTTAGTAATTCAGGAAATCTGTGTGTTGAACTCCAAGAGATAATCGGCCTTCCACAAACCAACAATAAACTTGTCCGAGTCTGAGTATGACATCGGAACTGTTCGATACGTAGATCCTCTTTCCATCAGGGCTAACTGCAACACCTAAAATAAAGCATACCTTAACGATTTTGCACTCCAAAATAAAGCAAACATGGTTATTTGATTGGTGTCTCCCTATAGTGATAAATTATTAACTATGGCCAACTTTCACTCATGGAAGATGTGTGTATGTGTTCATACGAGATTTATTTACAGGTCCTCCAGCGTCTTCACGACTACTTCATGTATAGACTTGAAACTCATGGACGATCTACAATCTATAGTAAACATAGTAAAGTCAATATCGCTATGACTGTGTAACACTTTGAGGTTTGTTATTCGTGTATCAATAAAACTTCGTTCATTACAAGTTAAAAATGTTAACGTCAACTTAAATGCATTTCAGGAATATCTTATGTGTTACCATTATACTGTCCAGATTGATCTACGAATCTTCTTAAGTTTCTTTCTGGACCTTTTCATCCCATACCGGTCTAATGATTTCGGATAAAAAGAAACTGCCCGAAAATTTAATGTGATAAAAAATAAGGGTAAATATCGTTGTCCGAAAAATAGGAGTCACAAAAATCATTATTTTGGCTAAAAAAAGAAGGTGTCCGAAATTTAGACTTAGAGTTATAATGGTTTATGATGATGATCATAATGATGATGATAATGGTAATTTCAATAATAATTATAATCATAAGGCTTTGTTATATGATGATCTATCTTATACTTCAATTACCTGAAGCAAGCATGATTTTACTAAACGTAAATGTACGTACACTTGTTTAATTTCTGACTTGTGCATTCCGAGGTGACAGACATGGCAGATCAGCTGTTCGTGATCTTCGCAGAACATCGTCAGTTTCACAGTAGAGTGCTCCTCACATTACTCCAGAGTGTCATCATCTGTTGTGGTTACAGGCCATTTGTCACCTTCACCTTTTGCTGTTACCGAATGATCCTTCAGTAGTTTTTTATGCATTAACACACATCGCAGTACGTTTTGGAACATTTCAGACAGTGAAACAGCCCTTCTTTGTGTATGCCGTCATCTACACAGACAGAACAACATACGTCGTAAACTACGTCCGACCCTTTACTTGTATGCTGCGATGTTTCAAACTTCAAAGCCATTTCAGGAATGTTCTAAAAAACAATTTTTGATATCCCTATATCCAAGCCGCGTGCGATGTGTATACATTTTCGGATATATTATATTCTAAACGATTTTACACTCTGAACGAATTTTGTTGAAACAATCGGGGTAATGTGATATTGACAAAACTAGCTCGGACGATAAAACTTACCATTATATTATTACGTTAAATACTGCGAGCTTCAGTCACGTGATAATGAAACACTGCGGAAAATCGATCAATATAAATATTTTGGGACGCCCATGGGCTATTGTTAAAATAGCTATATTGAAATATTATCTAACACGACAAGGAACAACACTACAAACAAAGAAGAAGATGCCCCAGGCAGTTTTCTCTTGTACTAATGGTGCATTGTTGTCGGAAGGGTACAATTAGATTGAATGTTTAAGAAAAACAAGAAAAACTACAATTTGTATGTAATTTGTAATACAGGACAATACTCTTTTCTAAAATAACGCAATAGGGAGACACAAACTGAGATAAAAAGTCAATACATAATACAAGAATATTATAATAAGCGCAACGGTATTTAGAAAAGTCGTTGTTGTTTATCTTCGTTTATAATTGATAAAATGTCACTAAAATTATGTTTTGAATAATCATCATCATAGCCACGTCCGAACCACCTGTGGTCGCTGTGGTGTAATAACATGGTGTCCGCCTAGTGATCAGGAGCTCTCGGTTAGTCCGACAAATACCGCTTACAGTATATAGGAGTGAGTTTTTTTATACATATCATTGAGAAAATAAATTACTATATATTATTTCCTTCAAGTTGTTTGTTAAGTCTGATTAAAAAACGTTCATATACAAATAGACAAATAAGTAACATTACATAAGTGCATTGACAATCAAATTCCAATAATGTGGCAAACCTTACGAGTAAAGTCAGGACTTCACATATTTAAACCCGTCAATGGTGATGCCAACGCACGTTATGAACCCAATCCCCAAACCTTATAAGCAATATAAACTTCGGGAATCTGTTTCTATATGATATCATACGGACCAAAATTAAGAAGAACACTTTTATATCGATAAAATAATAACGATTTGGTATTGATAATTTGTATGGTTTCTGTACACGCAAGCATGTGGTGTCTCTAGTGAAAGTAGAATACGCATGTTTCGTTCATACATATGGTCGATAGTTTACATTTTTCTCGCACCAAGCGCTTTCACACAGACACAAATGTATCTTTTAAAACAAAATAGTTGTCAGTGAAATAAACATCTTTTACTTTCATTAGAAGTGATGCAGTTTAAAAATGCATTCATTTTTTTCGTTTCATTACGACTTTAATTGTTAGCTATGCTTGTGTATATGAGCAGCCCCAGTTATTAGGGGATCATTCTAGTTGTGGTATGTATCAATCTATCCAACCACTTGTAATTACTGCGATAGTCATTTAAAAGTAAACTAAAATGTATACAAATAATTTTTCATTGAGTTGGCGTAAATGACAAGAAAGCAGCACTGGTAATATCCAAATTACATGTAGTCGAATTTAAAAGCGGAATCCACGCGGCATGTTTAAAAACGTTAATTCACGTTTTGTTTTCAATACTGTTGATATATGTATGTGTCAAACGGTCCTTTAAAATTGACTACCAAAACTGTATTTGAATGTATTTTATCAATTGCCATTATTATGTTTTCAATGTAGGTTATATCAAAGTATCGGGCCTATTCATAAATTTCTTCTACAACAACACGATGGTAATGTACTTTAACAATTGTAATGAATTGAATTAAAGCGATCACATCAGATCAAACCGCTGTACGCAAAAATTCTACTTGTTTATATCGCATATTAATGACGTATGGACCATGTATTTTTTATTTCGAAGGTGGTTTGTGTGTGATTTATAAAATGCTTGTTAATCAATATCAAACGTCGTTATTCCAATACATTTAGTTGTGCGTGTTTGTCTATTTACCGACACCGTGCCATAATATCATTTTTATTAAATAGTGTACTGCGAGTAGAGCCTTTCGCCTGAATATATTTTTGTTTCGTATCGGTAGCAAGCAAGAGCTAATGCTTATAATATTGTAACATGCGTGATCTATAAGTGATATGTATTTTAAGTACAGCTACCTAGAATATAACAAAATATACAAAACCAATTATATTACAATTACTATCATGTATTGTTCTAAAACTTTCAAACACGTACACACTGCTATGTATACAAGTATCATGAGCATGTGCCTCATTGAATGTATTGTGTATTTTGGTTAAGTAGAAAGTAGTAGTATTATTACAACAAGTGTTCATATATAAACCTAAAATATGTTAAATACCGTATATGTGATATGTTGTTTTAATTAATTAGCTTTATCACAATTTTACGTAGTTACAAATATTTGATTATTGATAAACTATCGATAGTTATTAAAACAGTAAAACAATATTTATTATTATATGTAGTGTTGCAATTCAACGTATAATTACTATGTATAATCAAGATTATTTACTTTGTTAACACTGTACGCTTATTTTGACCACTTGAAATTTTGGCCTTCTGGATTTGTTGTTCAATAAACATCTAAACTTAAACTGTTAATGTGTTTCCATAATCGTTACGTACTAAGTCTATATTCGGCTAGCGCCAGAACCCTGCCAGGCCGAGGCCGCAGCTCGAGAAACCGTACAGTAGGGTGTTATTCACGTACACTGTCTGCTTTTACTGTACACTTAGATACGAATTCTTAAGTCATTCTGGTTCCCCGCATAAGATTGTACCACAGTGCAAGCCAACACAACACACATTTTAACCACATAACAAGCCACTAACATGACTATTAGAAAGTCAAAAGCTACGTGTTTGTAAATGCGTATAACACATGGTATACTATTGTTAATAGAATTATGATAATATGATGTATGTTTTGCAATACCTTATTGGCAAACGTTTACACAGAACTAATCAAGTCAGGGAATATGAGTGTTGAACTCCAAGAGATAATCGGCCTTCCACGAACCAACAATAAACTTGTCCGAGTCTGCCCTTAAGAAGACGTATCCAGGAGAAACACTTTCATCATCACTAAAATTGAAAGTGTTGATAATTTTCTCGCCGTTTATGTCCACCTGGCTAATCGATTTGTGTCCGATAACGAACAGCTGTCCTGTAGCTGCCACGTATACGTTATTTTGTGTAAGTTGATTCATGAATGAAGGGTCATTGAGCGTGGTCATGACTTTTCCATCCCTGGTCAGTGTGCGAAGAGTGCCATTGAAACTGTTCGATGCGTAGATCCTTTTTCCATCAGGGCTAACTGCAACACCTAAAATAAAGCAAACCTTAACTACTTTGCATTCAAAAATGAATGAAGCAAACATGGTTATTTGATTGGTATCTCCCTATTGTGATAAAACATTAACTATGGCCAACTTTCACTCATGGAAGATCTACAATCGTATAGTAAACATATTAAAGTCAATATCGCTATGACTGTGTTACACTTTGAAGTTTGTTATATCAGGTATCAAGAAGTCTTCGTTCATTACAAGTTACAAATGTTAACTAATATCCATCTTGATCTACGAGTAATTCCTCCTTATGTGACATCTCGCCAATTGTGTATTGGTATACTGTGTTACCGGAAGTGACAAACAGTTCGCCATCGTGATACGCGATTCCATAACAAAAATGATCCAGTTGTAGATTATCGATTTTTATTATCTCACCATCCTCTTTTTCAAAGAAATCAATCTCTTTAACGAAGTCATCATCACATACTGTTACCACAAACTGGTTGGAAGAAATGCTACATATCGAACAAGGATATCGTACATATTCTAATGTTTCTATAACGCGATATTCCTGATCCAGTCGTTTCACGCACATATTTCTAAAGTCAGTAATTAGGAGTTCCTTGTTGTCCGTCTCACATATACCGTTGATGGCACAACTCTGTTCATCATTCGCTGCTCGAATCTTAAACGCTGACTTGTCCTTAATGCTAAATATCGTGTTTGGATCAATCTGTTGTTGAGCCATTTTTATCTTACCGAGATTAGAACAAACAGCAAGAAACTGACCTAATTCATTGTTAGACTCAAATTCCATGTCGACTGCATCATTCCTCTTAATATCTTGAAGGAATGATTTGGTTGAAGCTTTTTGTTTAATTCGTTTCATATATGAAATAAACGACCGTTCAGGCGTCGTATTATCTTTCATTTAAGTATCTATATCCTCAAGATTAGATAATAATTCCGAGCATCGTTTAGAGTCCTCCTCAAAAGAAGATGTTAAGCTCGCATGGGTATGTTCCAATTCACCTATTGTGATTTGCTGAAGTCGATCTAGATTTTCGTTGATTTCTCTACGTAAATCCAGTATTTCATCAAGTACCCTATCGTAGGAAGCTTGACGACGGTTAGTATTATGTTTACCTCTTTCCATCATATCCTTTAATTGTGTTTGTAAATAATAAGTGCATGTTGCTATTTCAGCTCTGTACAAAAGATGTGGTTCTGACTGGATCTTGTCTGACACTAGAACTACCTGCCTACATTGCCTAAAAAGAAATATGCGTTAAAACAATCATAACTCTGTAATTATTAAATTTATATACGATAATACTTCAGTTCTTTAGCTCACTTTGGGTTGTCATTAAACTCACGATTGCACTTCTGATGAATAGCACGATGCTGCTGATGCTGATAATGATGTTTATGACGCGATTAATGAGGGTTAGGGTGAGATTGCTTGACCTGACTGCTGCTTCCTATCATCATAATTGATGACGATGAGGATATTTAAGTTAAGGATAGGTACCGTAATAACTCTAAGTTTTCAGACACTAAAACATTATTAATTTTGTATGTCCGAAAATTAAGAAAAACAAAAATATTCCCAAAAATTAAGTCTGAAAATGTATAGACACTTTGAAAATAAACCAAGTTCATCTGCGTTACTGACATATATTCCAATGTTGAACTTGGACGACAGAGAACACAGATTATGCTTAATATGCTACTGTTGTATGAACTGTTATTTTTTTAATCAACTTCGTAACAACGTAAAGCTATCAGGTGAGATCATTAGCTGCATCGAATACACATGTTGATGTATCCAAATAAAGCAAATGTAACAGTTCACTGACTTATTGCATTCATCTGCTGTGTTTGTAAACCGTATGTGTGATATGTCAAGAGTTTAACGCAAACACGTGCGAAATGAATTCAGATTACCGAANTTTATTCAAATCAAATCCAAGATCCACGATGTCTGTATTGACTCGACTCGACCGAACAATTGTTCTTCCGTAAAACGTATCAAATTTCAGGTATTCAAAATCGTAGCAAGAGGATTGTCGAATACTGTCAAATTGGCCAATGTTGATGTGCGAACGACGAAACAGTTGCATTTTAGCTATAAGGTAGAATTTGCAAAAGCAAGGCACAGTGTCATTTCAAAAATAGTGTAAGGTCGAATATGCAAATGTAGTATACATTCAAAAATAATGTTATGTTGAATTGATTAATATTGGTACGATGGTTTGTGCAGACATTCGTAGAATTTGTTAATAAATTTTGCTCTTTGTTAACAGTTTTGTTAGATTTTTCCATATTGATAATGTATCTATTGTGTTTTTGGAAAAACATAAACTATTGAAACGTAATGTATTCGGACGTTGGTTAAAAACGTTTATTTGGAGTATTAGTATAGTCGACTTCTATTTCAACAATAATGTTAAATTGACAAATGTTGCTATAGCCGGTCGAGCAGCGTTCCTCGGCGCTCGTTAAGAACGACGAGGAAAAACACACGCGACCGTTTGCGCCTCGGTCAGAGACGTAGGCGGTATAGTCTGAAACCGAATGTAAACGGTCCCATTTTGGTTTCTCCACAATCGTTCTAACCTGAAGACAACAACTTTTGTAATCAACACTGTACAACAGACATCATGATCATGAAGTGTGTGATTCATTTGCATTATCCAGCAAGGCTGTTGCAACTACGAAACATTTTATGTATTTCTTGACGTTAATATCATTTTAATGCATTATAATCCGGTGCTTTGTGTATACGCAGTCATCTGTGTTAATAGTTTGTTCAATGCCCATGATATATTAAAATGTTAAACCGCCTTTACTGAAAACAATGGCAGACATTTGCGTTTACGATAATTACATGTCATTCTATAGATATATTGCAGAAGTCGGTTAGATATGCAACGTAGCCTTTCATCGTGCAATTGTAGTATGATCAGCAAATCAACCAACGTGAAACTTCCTCACCTAAGATTCCACCCGAAGATATTAATATTTGTCGGCGGTTGTTATCTAGGTATACAGTTTTCTTTTCATAAGTATGAGAAGTATATTTAATTTAGGGTCACTTAAAATAATCGTTTTATTTGTGTTTTCTAACACACAATTAAAATTGTGGTAACTTTGCATATTTGCTCGATGTTTATGAAGGCCTTTTTTCCAATTATACTGAGATTTATTCTTATTAACCTGTATAAAACAACAATATTCTTTCGTCCGAACACAAGTCTGCACTAATTCTTAACAAGCATGGTACTGTTAAAATATAAAAGAACGGAGTTTGATAAAATATAATACCAATTTTAAAATTGGTTGAACTGCATTAAAGAATATTATATGTATGAGCGATGAATGCGAATTGTTACAGACATAATATGTATCTCTGTAAGTTTCAAGTCATAGCAAGATATTGAGGTCTGTATTGGTAAACCCCTCAATTTTCTATTGTATGAAGGGCTAAAACGATATGTTTCATGGTTCATAAGACACTCTGGATTTTAAACATAATATATAAACAGTGTTTATAGTACAATTTATTTAAATGAACTCGTTTTCATGCAAAAACATAAAGCACATTACCTTCAATAATGAAAACCCTTCCAGTCTAAGCAAATTGAATTAAATGTTTAAACATTATAGATTAGAAAAATGCATACAGTTTTGCTTTAAAATTATTCAGAGATACATATTTATATTGGTTTCAAATTAGAATTTTAAGAACAAAATCTATGTAACAAACAACTTACAGTTTATAAGGAAAGTTTAACTAATCTCTTTTGGGACTTTTAACACATCGAATCTTTAATGAATCAATTATATTAAAAATGAATTGAATACAAACCAGTTTGTCTTAACTACACTTACTTGTCAAGATTTTTTTTGGAAAAAGGACCATATTAATTTAGTTTTTGGGAAGTAATGATATAATTTTAGATATGTATTTATATTTGTAGAAAATAATGCATATTACCAATTATTTCATCATCAAAAAGTCAATGACGAGTTAAAGAAATTCAAAAACATAACTGTGCGAAAACCCCGAACTTCAATAATCTTTATTTGTCACTTATAAGACATTCACTGCAATAAAATGCATTATACTACACTATCACGATCCTTGTGTACATTCAAAATTGTACTGACATTACACTGTGTCATTGTCACTTTCTTCACTTCTTTTTATCATACATTTGTGTTAAAAAGTAAAATACATGTTTGTTTACAGAAAACAATGTGTGCAATAATATATAGACACAGGATATATATGTTTTGAAATAAAAGCTGTATACTATTTGTAAATGCATGTTTATACATTTTTTTGCAGCTTTATATTACACGTGAATTAAAACTGTAAACTTATCTACATATAACATGAATGTGTGCAATATGATAAAAATGATAAACAAAATTGTAAACAACAAATATGTTTATATGAAAAACTTCATTTATCGAATGCAATCGAATTAAGCAAAAATATCGAATACTCAACAAAGAATACCAAAAAACAGTTTAGGGTCGGCACAACAATATGAGGGTCTGTTAGGTTAGTGGATACTAACAACTTTGTTTCATTCCGTATGTGCTCTTGCTGCGTATATTCACGATACAATGGCCGCTGCGATTTAAGTGGTATGAAAAGTATGGTTTCTTGTATGTATGCAACTATATGAGAAAAGCGATATGCATAACTTAATAAAGTATCCATGTACATTTAAATACGGTTTTATACAGAATGTTTGATCAATTATTCAAACATTTAAATTCCACGTCTTGTATTCACAAAATCCACGCCTTGATGCACCTTCAATCACGAGTTACTGCTAATACTGATTTCGTGTAATGATTGTAATAATGAACGTTCAACTTTGCTTCGCCGTTTATTGTTTCCGCCTTCAAGTCAATACTGTCTTTCATTTTAATTAACTGACGCTTCTGCGAACGAAAAACAAAAATTCATCATGAAGAATATCTTAAGGAAAAGAAAATCTTAAACTGCCATATGCATTCAAGGAAAGTATTATTAAAGCAATTTATAACAGAATATAAATTTTAACGTGTAATGCACATCAAGGTGTCACAAACATTTATTAAACTCACACATAAATACATAAATTTTACAAACACGAACCATGAACGTGTCATTTATACAGCTAAACTTCCACAACTTACCTTGTAGCCCCATGCTGTTTGTCCCTAAAGCCCCACTTATGAACCTATTGTCACGTGACAGTGGATCTTGAAGTGACGAATAAAGACCAGTATATCTAAAATATGTATCAAACCGTTGAAAAACAAAATGAAAATAAACACCAGAGAGATCAGTCAAATAAAGTTCTCTTTGATGTGTATAATATTTCTAGTAAATCTCTACTGTATGCATAGTATTCACATAGAGAATCACGCATTCAATAAATACAATGGCATAATGAAACATGCGAAAAACAAAATTTATTTTAAAGCTGAATTTCCGCTCTAGATGAATTAAAAAAATGGATTCTTCGTAAGCTCTGGTTTACAGATGAAGTTTGGTTAAAGTTAATTAACAAAACATAGCTATTTCGTAACACCAAGTTTTGTTAATAATTTGCCTGAACAAAACCTAAATTTGCTCTAGAGAAAAATATGTACAAGTTTTTGAGGCTTTCACAGTTGAAGGAATTATAAGTCAAAATTACTAAAGACTGTAATGACTGAATCAAAAGAAGATAAATGACCCTAGTGAAACAGATATCAATTGATGAGGCCTTAGAGGAATTGTGTAAGCTTAATAAAACGGATTTTTTTTTTTCATTTAATCACTTGATTCTCTTGATTTGTTGATGTGTGGGGCTATGTAAAAGACAGGGTATACGTATGCATCGCCAGTCAATAGCAGCAGTAATGTGCAATTAAATGAGACAAGGAGACAATTTGCATGTACACTACAAACTAGCTGTTAAACTAGAACATGGAATGAATTGATTCATTTACTGTACATGAATGTGATCAATCTAGACTAAAATAGGCAAGGAAAGGGGACAGCGCCTACAATACATTCTCAAAGTTATGTTGTCAATATATATCTAATTTACGTTTAGAGGCAACTCTAACGCAACATTTACATTTTTGATCATTTTTCGACTATTTATTACCGGATGTTGTCAAACATAAAATAGAACTAAACAAATCAAATTAAAATATATACTACCAATTGTATGCATAATTAATCCACGATTCAATGAATATTCATTAAACGAGCAGAATCACTAAACAATAAAAACTAAGACACACAATTACACAATGAACAAATTTTACTTTCATTGAAAATTTATTTAACAGTTAATTTCAATCAAACATGCATAGAATGCGTATCCATTTATGGCAAGTTATTACTCTGATGACAGATTGACGGATTTATCTCATAGAAAAATCACCATATATAGTAACGAACAATTGCAAGTATCATTTCATGCGCAGCTTACAACATGGCAGATGATATCTACAATGCGATAATGACCAACGTTTTTCAATTTGTAATAATATATACAATATACAAATACAAGTGATAAGCAATGCACTCACCTTTGACCAGGTGCTTAAAAGATAAAAATATAAGTTCATAATATTATGTTAACTTATGAAGTTGCTATAATGACGATATGATACGTTATATTTCACTTGTGATTATGTATATCACGCTGTTCAACGTTCTAGTATTAAATACAATTATATTTCGTATTACTTTTAGAAAGATCACTACACGTATTTTCACGTATTCACATCCAAAGGTCAAGACGTTTTAGTTATTTGTATATTTGACGAGTAATTTTTTTAAAGACAATCAAATGTGTTACTTACAAAGAGTCTCGTACCGGGCCGTTGCGGTGTTTGCCGGATTCTCCATAAACACTAATTCGGTTCTTAATATGGAACACAAATGTAGTTTTTAATGTAAACATAGAGTGGTAGATATATACCATGTTCTAATTCTTAAAAAAAGCAATTTTGTAGTTCAAAACAATTCATTAAATGATATTAAACCTTTTATTATTTCGTCTAGTGTCTTTGCAAACACACGCATCTTTAATGCAAGACATAATAACATTTTTAAGAGCATGGAATTTTGAATATTTTATGTCGAAAAACGCTTTCTGTACAGAAAAAATACCACTACAATCAGTAACAAAACAAACAAATAGAAGTAGTACAGTCCGAAAAGACATCTAAATTTATCTCAATACATGAATGTGCGTAGGTTGTAAAATAAATGAATTTTATAAATAAGGTACATATAACTATTACATAAAGGACATATAATTTTGCACTTCGATGGAAACATAAATGAATTAAAAGAATAAAAATACATCCGAATCATATATCACGATAATAGTGAATCTTTGTAAAATATGGAGACATTTGTTTTTAATTATCAATAATCATGTTGTGTGCCAATACTGAAAAAGTTATAGGTATATTTATAATTAAATAATACATACTGAGAAGCTGATGACAGCCCTTCATAGACTCCTGCAAAAGCGTACTCGTGTAAAGAGGACATTTGCTGAATTACACGTGATCAATAGTAAGCAATATGTGTTTACGGGAACCATTTTATAATTGTTGATGCATTAAATAAAAGCAATATAAGAGCAAGATACAACATGCATAAATATAAACAGTACAGCGGTACATGCACAGTTAATAAAATCCCTTCTTATCACACAATCAACATTACTGAGCAGCGGTTTACTCACGGTTTGTTGTTTCGTTTCTGTTGATCACATCTTCGTACACTGCTGTTGCGCTTTCTTGACCTTTATAAATAAAAGTAGTACTACATTTAAGAATCAGGGTAATAAGTCCGTACTGCCCTATTGAAGGTACACTGCCGTTGTCAAAACAAACATTGATATAATTAGTATGTCAATACAAATAAATGGACAATCTTAAATAAATAAATCAGACGTGCGAATGATCAATTGCAAAACTAATTGTCTCACAATATACATGATAGTACATGTAAACCCTTTAGAACTCCAAACATGTTGAAACCAACCTTTCTTTTTGAATTGAATATGGTACGTCAGACGAACGTAAACCAAACCCACTAAGACGACAACAAGAAGTACCCCTGGCACAATAACACCAACAATAAGACCAATCTGGGACATTGGCCTTTGAATGACACTGACGATGTGGTCTGAAAAATAGTAAAACATACAAAAAAAATTGTGAGAACTTATTTTTGCTTAACCGCAAACTTCATTTGAAAATGCTGACATGTATTACCTAAACTAAATAAAAACACTGCTTTACACGAACCTTCTAATGTTGTGAACGTTATAGGATCGGTAGCCTGAGATACTCCGATCGTGTTCTTCGCATACATCCGTGCTTGGTATTCTGTTGATGGGCTCAGGTTGGCAACAGTCACGTTCATCAATACAAACGATATGGATATGTCTTCGTCAACAGAAACAGTATTCCAAGTAGTAGAGTTAAGTTCCCTATATTCCATGTAAAAAGTCTGCGGTAGACCGTCGCTATACCCAGTCAGCCAATAAAACTTTACCGAGGTTGCCGCTTTGTTCGCATACTGGAAATATTTCGGTGTTTCTGGTTTTGCTGTCAAAAAGATGCACCGATACGAGCCCAGGCTGTTCTGGCACGTTGCGCCGTTTTGACACGGCGTGCACGTAGTACACTCGTCTATGTCCTCCGAACAGTTGATACCCCGCCAACCTGGGGAATATTTGCGTTGGGTTATTGAAACTTTGAAAAAATATTGTACAGGTCATGATATGACTGCCATGTACACAGCCATTTTTAGCCTTGTTCTAGGAAAACAGGACTTAATGCATATGTGTAAAGTGTTGTCCTAGATTAGACTGTGCAGTCCACACCAGCTAATCAGGAACAACACTTTCCAAATAAACTGGATTTTCGCTAAAAAGAGACCTCCTTCAAACGAAAAATACCATAACATTGGAAAGTGTTGTCCCTAAATAAGCCTGTGTAGACTGCACAGGATAATCTGGGATGACACTTTATGCACATGCATTAAGCCCCAGTTTCCCCAGAACAAGGCTCATATACTTATTGAAGGGACAGTTTAACATTTTATGGATGAAAAAAAGCTTTACAACTCTTCATAATGTGGTTCTCAAACCTTGAAATATAAACAAAAATACTCCTGTACAAAACAGGAAAACTATGATTTTTTGTGTGAATTCTCACAGTCAAAACATTTAGATGTCACAACCATATATGTAGGGCTTACTTTGCTATTCGCCAAATTAGCCAATGGCAAAAATTTTACACATTTGGCAATAGAAATTTCTATTTGGCTACATGATTTTCTTTATAAAACCCATATCATATCCAAAATGACAAGATTTTTTAAATTGGCGGCGAATTTTGCTTAAGAAACCGTTGAAAACACAATTTCCAGTAAACCTTCCTGGTTTACAGTGAAACTGATATGTGAAATGCTTTCAGAAAACAGGGTTTAATGCATGTGCGTAATGTGTCATCCCAGATTAGCCTGTGCAGTTTTCACATGTTAATCAGGGACGTCACTTTCCTCCTGAACTGGATTTTCCCAAAGAAGGGACTTCTTTTAAACAAAAAATACAATAAAATCGCAAAGTGGTGTTCCTGATTAGCTTGTCCAGACTGAACAGGCTAATCTGGGGCAACACTTAACCCACATGCATTAAGCCCGGTAATCCCAAAGGGTGGCTCATATCTGTAAGGGAAAACCCAATTTCCAGTCCATGATACCTACCTGGTTTACAGTGGCACTGATATGTGAATGGCGACACAGTGAGGTTCTGGGTGCAGTGGGTGGCATGCAGACAGGGCTGGTCTGCACACGGGCCCTTTATCTCACACTTCACACCTGAAAGAGGCAGAAACATAGTGAGAAATCTACAACAATCTCCAGATGAAATAACCTTTCATTGAAACCTGCTACAAACAAAACGGTCTCTCCATAAAAACTTGCTTCAAGCACTGTATTATGTGAATTTGTAATAAGATATCAAAGTAAGAATGGACATTATTTTCGTGATTTTCTCAATCAAAACTGTTCATTTCATGTTCTGATAGTATTTTTGTAATATTCTGTCTATACTTTCAGTAAAATTAATTCTTTTCCATGACTTTTTCATTCACAGTGATGTTTTTTTTATCATTTTGACTGTATTTCTTAACTTTGTTCACACACACTTGGACACGGTTTCATTTTTTAGGATTTAAAAATTATCAAACTAAACATCCAGTTTGAAGTTAAATCAATTTATATAATGCCATTATTTATATATGCCAGTGACTCTTTTTCTTATTGTTTGTCAAAATTAGTAAACACAACAGGTTAAACTGGTTTAATTCATTGTTGTCTTCAAAAGCCTCTTAGAAATTTCCCCAATACTTGGAGATCACCCTATATCTTCCTAAGGCTGAATTAATAATACTTATCAAAACCCCATTGAAATAGTGCCATCATTATGGTTGAATTTCCGTTTAAAATGAAAACTATACCTTACCGTAGTTAAATAATTTATTCCATTTTACATGTATTCCAATTGTGAAAGTAATAATAAGAAAACAATTTATCTTAAAACACCATCAAATGTGTATAATCACTGCACACTTTCCCAACAAAGGCCATCATAAGACAAACAAGTCATAAAGTTTTCAACACAGTATTTAATCTGATAAGTTAGAGGCAAAGTAATGTCCCCATCTCTCCATCTTTGGTGAATTACTTTTGCCCACAGGGGCTTAATGGCAAATTTACGATGTCGGGAACTCGTACACTATTTACATAGTGAACACTTATGCATAAGGTTTTATTGCAGGTTTATAGAAAACTACTACCGATTTTGGCTAAATTCTATTCTGTAGTAAATGTATATTTGAATTTAAATGTAGGTAGATGTTTGTGTAAGTACTGATACGTATAATCACTAATTGATATAAATTAAGGGTCAATTTAATCTCTTTTTACCTAATCAGATATGAATTTATCGATCAAATACTTTAAGATATGAATTTATCTATCAAATACTTAAATAAGATATGGATTTATCAATCAAGTAATTTAAGATATATGGATAAATTATCTATACAATACTTTTCCCTGATACAATCTTATACTATAATTATCTATGTAACACCTGCAAGGCTGAACATTAATGTTTTTGGAATAGATTGGATTATAATTTATCCAAAAATGGCTACACCTCATTTTACTTTTTTTATAAACTGGCATTTTTATTATTGATGCAAATGTTACCAACATGTTGATTATTCACTGATAGGTTTAA
>VMBQ01009590.1:0-11537 GCA_007657795.1 Dreissena rostriformis
TGTTTTTGTTACCTTAAAATTTACAAAACCCAGATGTAACACGTTTTATCGACATATCTGGCGTTACGACATTGGGGATTATCAAAAAAATAAGACAATTAATGTCGGATACCAATTTGGATCTACTAAAATGCGAAAACGTTGATATTTACGCAGAACACATAACTAAAACAATATTGCACATAGCAAGCACATGTATTCAGAACAAAAATGTTTGTATTCGTACTAGAGATCTTCCGTTGATAAACAATAACATAAAGAAAAAAATTCGTAAACGAAAACGCCTATACCGAAAAGCAAAGCAATTTAATAGTATTATGAATTGGTCAAATTTCCGTCATGTCAAGAATGAGGTTGTTTTACTTTTACGTTACTCGAAAATTGATCAGTTTAACAGTATTGCGCAGAAGCTCAAGTCATCCGTTCTTTGCGCTCAAGACTGGTGGTCAACACTTCGAACATTTATTCCTAGTAATACAAATAACACAATTCCGCCTCTTTACGATGATGAAACCAATAATCTTGTAGTGAATGATATAGGTAAAGCTGATATGCTCAACAAGTACTATGCAAGTCAGTGCTCAGTTGATGAAAGCACTCACGATCTTCCACCTATAAATGCACAATTCAAACGCTAACAGTCTTCCGTCTATACTAATAACAGAGGAGGAGGTCATTGACTCAATTAAGTTTCTAAAGTTAGGAAAAGCATCCGGTCCCGATGGAAAAGATAACCGAATCCTCAAAGAGGCAATGCAACAATTAAGCCACCCTTTGTGTGATTTGTTTAACTCTTGTCCTAATACTTACAAAATGCCTTTTTGTTGGAAAATTGCAAATGTGTGCCCAATTTTCGAAAAAGGTGATCCATTCTTAGCGTCTAATTATCGTCCAATATCACTGTTAAATACTACTGAGAAGGTCTTTTAGAGGATATTACATAAACATATTTTTAATTTTCTTCGTGCGAATGCATTTTTTACACCCACTCAATCTGGTTTTATGCCAGGTGACTCAACTGTCAACCAGCTTACATATATTTATAATTCATTTTGCAGAGCCCTAGACAATGGCCTTGAGGTCAGAGTTGTATTCTTCGATAGATATAAGTAAAGCATTTGATAAAGTATGGCACAAAGGTGTATTATGAAAATTACAAACAAAACAAACAGGCATTCGAGGAAATCTTTTATCGTTTTTGTCTAATTATCTTGCTGATCGTAAACAGACAGTTATATAACCGGGATCGCATTCAACCCATATTGAAATTCTCGCCCGAGTCCCTCAAGGCTCTATTCTAGGACCAATTATGTTTTTAGTCTAAATAAATGACATTATTACTGATATTAATGCACACATACATTTGTTCGCTGATGATACCAGTCTTTTTATAGTCGTGAATTCACCTAACGCTACTGCAGCCGTATTGCAGCCAGATTTCGATAAAATTTACAGCTGGGCTGAAAAATGGTTGGTATGCTTTAATCCCTCAAAATCCGAATCAATGCTAATTTCTCGCAAAATAAATTAACCAAATTATCCACCATTGACTATGCAAAACGTTAATATTCATATTGTTGATGTTCATAAACATTTAGGTGTTTTTATGTCCAATGACTGTACATGGCATGAACATTTATCCTTCATAAAGGAAAAGGCATGGACACGAGGTCATATAATGCGTCGATTAAAAAAATGCTTGATAGAAAAACTCTCGAGAAAATATATTTATCGTTCATAAGACCAATACTTGAGTACTCAGACGCTGTATTTGATAATTGTATGCAATATGAAAAAGATGAACTAGACAAAATTCAAATCGAAGCCGCGCGAATAACATCCGGATGTACACGTTTAGTATCATTAGAAGATCTTTATAATGAGCTAGGATGGGAAACTATCAGTCAACGAAGACGCAAACATAAATTAATATTAATGTACAAAATAAACTCGAACAATGTTCCAAACTACTTACAGTCTCTTTTGCCCGCAACAGTTGGGTCGAGTAGTAATTACTCATTAAGAAATTCGTCACATCTCCAAACAATTCAAGCACGAACGTCACTTTATTCAAATTCGTTTCTACCGTCCACTGTTTCTGTATGGAACAATCTTCCCGATGTCGTCAAAAACGCGGAATCGATCCAGTCCTTCAAAAGGCTCATCAACAAAGATCGACCGATTGCAAATCCCCTATTTTTATACGGCGAAAGACGATCCCAGATGTTACACACGCGCCTAAGAACAACGTGTAGTGCCTTAAATGAACATCTTTTCAGACGCAATATTATTACGTCCCCGTTATGTCAATGCGGGCGTCATGAAACGACGTCACATTACTTTCTCGAATGCACTCAGTATGTACACATCCGCGGTGAAATTTTTAATTCAATATTCGTATATTCTGTTCCCTGCATTGAAACTATTCTAGATGGAGACAACACTCGTGACTTCTTTACAAATACTAAAATAGCTGATGCAGTTCACAAATGTATTGTTAATAGCAAACGATTTGATTCGTAAATATGCTACAGAACGACTCTCAACCTTCGTTTCCTCCTTCGCCCTAATCAAGTTTTTTAAACTTCTTCTACTTTCTTCCCAGGACACCGCCAATCTCTTTCCTTCACCTTTCAAGGTAAATATATTACCTGTTTTGTTTTTACAAATGAAACTCTTTACTCGGTGTTTCTCTTTTTTCATTCTATTATTATTGTGTAATCATAAACAACCAACTATGTTCGTCTGACAACATGTAATTGTATTTGTATTGGGAGAAGAACTATATAAGAAATTGTCTTCCGTTCTCATCCTATTCAAACATGTTAACTGTATACATGTTGTATGTACTTCCATGTAAAACTATGTGTATTGTTTGAAATAAATATAAACTAAAATCAAATAAATCAAAGTACTGAAAGTACTGGTGGGGCGATTTTGCTCAAATAGTGTGGTCGTAAAAACACTAAAGACCGTGATGCCAACCAATTACCTTTGTTAAATAAAACAGATGGAATTAAGGAAGGGTGACATGCTGTCAACATAATATATGATTTAGCTATTGGGGTTAAAAGTAAATGCTGCTTTTTAAAACAAGGTATTGTCGTACGTGCCAATTCATAACTGCGAAACGTTGACAGAACAGATTGTCCATAAAAGAAATACCTTTAATTCTCATGAAAATG
Organism: Dreissena rostriformis; assembly: GCA_007657795.1. Classification (NCBI taxonomy): domain Eukaryota; kingdom Metazoa; phylum Mollusca; class Bivalvia; order Myida; family Dreissenidae; genus Dreissena; species Dreissena rostriformis. The sequence continues at coordinate 3,186 of VMBQ01009590.1, forward strand.
AAAACAATGAAGTTCAAATTCCAATAAAATCAGGCAAGACCAATATTGTTTTAACAACCCCTGAAATGCAAATATTAACTTAGACAACAGATGAAGTCTATAAAGCATTTTTATAGTTTGGTTCTTGCAAACCAACATATGAAACACTGGGATTGTACATATAGTTTAATAAGTGTAAGGATATTTGCTTGGAAGATCAAGCCGGCATAAAAATAGTTAAAAATACACAGGCTTGTATGAGATATTAAGCTATCAACTATGCCCATCTCTGAAGTTCTAAAAATATGTCCTTTAAAACAGAGTTTCAGTTAGTCACAGCTAGTTAGTTCACATAAATATACAGGGGTTTTCATGGCTACTTTGGGAAAAGGAGTCTTGTCAAATAGGGAATTTTTTATCGACAAAGTGGACCGACAAAGTGGACCGAATAGGGAAAAATGCCGCCATTTTGAATTTTCAAGTGGCTAAGGTGCTTTTTGAAGAAAGGGGTACCTAAAGGTAATTTATGCTAAATTTCATGCTTGCATCACTAAGTGAAAGATTTGTTCAATAATCAGCCCAGCTATTTTAAGTTCATTCATGCTTGCATGGTTTATACGAAAAGTTCATTACTTTACAAACCATTCAAGAATGTGTCTTTTAAAGTAATAGCCATACAAGTTTTAAACGTATAGCTTCAAAATTTCAATATGTTTTGTACAAATCAAAGTCAATCATGTTAAACTTTACCTCAAATCATAGACTTTTGCCACGTAGTGAAACTCTTGTTTTAATTAAATCAAATTTTTGTTTCAAATATTTTCTAAAATTAATTAAATATATAAAGATATGAATACGCTTTAATTAAAATATTTAAGAGTTCATAACATTAATTTTAAAAGTATGTCATTTAACATTAAAAGATGTCTGAAATGGTAACAATTATGTACATTGTAAACTTGACAAGCTAAGGGATATCATCTATTTATGTTGATTTATTTTTAGTTGATATGAACACTGTCTACTAACAGTATTAAGAAAATAATTATGTAACTGGACAAATACAGGATTCTAATAAGTAGTACACTGTATACCACTGTCAGAACAGCTTCACTATTTTCATAAGAGTGATAAATGATTCGGTCTACCCACATGCACATAATCAATTGCATATTTCCAAACATTATTGAACCACCGGTAAATCTCTATAATTTCATTAACATTGGCCTTGACGGACTTCAACAAAATCTATAGACAATAACAATGCACAACAAAAAATAAAATTATGTTTTTTGGTATCTACAACAAACCTTAAATTTTGACGCAAAACATGTTTTTACAAGCTTAAACAAATATAACAAATATGTTGCTTACTAAATATCGTTTGTATTCAGTTCTTTTCCTATATTTGTTGTCACATATTTTGCACTCATATAATTATTATTGTCAATAACAATTTCAACTGAACATTCTAAATGTAAACAGCTATCTAATGGTTGCTCGGTGGCTTTTTCATCTTCATGATTGTTGCAGTCCACCTCAAACAATAAATTATCCACTCCAGACTTAACATTGTATCTGTCTTGATTACTAGGAGGAACAGTACCAGATAAAAACACACAACTCTCCTGCTTCTCTTCAGTCTCGGCAGTTTCAAACCCGAAAAAATATCGGTCGGTCGTGACATTCTGAAATAAATTATCATAATTATAGCAATTGAAATGTGCTAGTGTTCCGACGTCATGGGTTATAGCCTATCAACTGGCACACTTTTCATCCGTGGTTACTTTACACATGCCATGGGCATAGCAGTTAATCAAAGCAGGATAAATTGTTCCAATAAAGTTTAAAGTTAATGATACTCCGAAATTTTACAATTACTCAGTCCACTGCTATATCCAATCCAAGAAATATCGAACAGAAGCCCTTAGTCCATTGAATTAACTTATCAAATGAGACTATACTTACCATATTCTCGAACTTCAAAGTCAGATGTTAGGGCACTGAAGTCTGAAACAAAAAAGAATACAGTAATGAGTGAATTATGAAATGAAAACTTTTGTATGTTAAACATACATCGTGTACATCAAAAGAGATATACGGAATACCTTAAGTGTCTTCGTGGTAACACATTAAAATCCAGAGGGCAACAATGCGATAGTGCGATAGTACGATGTCGACAATGCGATAGTACGATGACGACAATGCGATAGTACTATGGAGACAATTCGACAACGCGATAGTACGATGGCGACAAAGCGATAGTCATCGTACTGTCGTCATCGTATTATCGCATTGTCGCCATCGTACTATCGCACTGTCGCCATCGTATTGTCACACTGTCGCATTGTCGCCATCGTCCTGTCGCATTGTCAACTATCGCCTTCCGGTACACAAACGATTCTTATTGCAGAAACAAAATAGATGACTTTATAAAGACGTACTGTGCTGGAGGTTACAGTTATAATGAAATTAAATTCTTATTAAGTTAAAAAATGGGTATTGATGTAAGGTATGCGGAACTGAAAAGTATTTTTAAAAGTTGCTCTTTCTTAAAAAATAAGATGTGCGCATGTGTACCGGAAGGCGATAGACGACAATGCGACAGTACGATGACGACAATGCGACAATACGATGGCGACAGTGCGATAGTACGATGGCGACAGTACTATCGCATTATCGCCATCGTTCTATCGCATTGTCGCCATCGTACTATCGCACTATCGCATTGTCGCCCTCTGAATTTTAATGTGTAATCACGATGGCACTAACGGTATTCCGTAGAGATACTAGCTCTAAATGTTGATAATGAATAAATCCCAAAACGAAAAATACCTAACTATGTGTGCATTTGAAGAGCGCACTTAAACAAGGGAAGTATCACGATTGGGGAAGTATTTCTAAATCGTAACCGAAGGTTACACATAACTGTTTTAACAATATAACATCAAGAAATTCTTTAAATGATTACCATATAAGCAGAACCCAATACATTCTTTAAACGTGCTATACTTAAGTTCATTAGTCTCGGCTATTATCCGGTGCCTACTTTAGTCATTATCCGGTGCCAGCAATCGACATATAAAATACACTTGTACTTGTTTTTCTACAAACTAAACCGTCACTTATCATGGCAATGATTTCACAAGAAATATGCTTCCTTTTTCATCAGCTAGCTCAGAAGTTTGAAATTCATTGTTTTAAGGGCCAAAATTTGCATTTTACTTTCGTTTCCACAGGTTGTATGCATAAACTGTTTGGGAAATGTAGGTTCCCACTGCAAATTGACGTTTTTGTTACTGAGCACGAGTATACAATTTACTGAATGAATGTCTTAGTTGTTCCGTGGAAAATTGGTTTGGTGAAAAATGTTAACATAAAAAAGAGAATTTTGAAAATAAAAGAACACACTTACCTCAAAACAGTCAATACTTACTGATATGATCCGGTGCCGTTTCAGGTATAAGCTGGAAACGCACAAATGTTTCCAGTATTATCCGTATTGGTTAGGCACCGTGAAGTACCAGATTATTGAGATTTCGTTCGATCAACGTCGTTGTCTGGTCTAGCAGATTAATAGATGAAGTATTCGCGTAGTGTGTTTATTATTATTGCAAACAGTGTGCTTACTAGGATAAATATTTCCTTTACATTCAAATCTATGTTTATTTGCTCTATCCGTGTACAAGTCAAGAATGTTTAAACTCATCAAGAACATTTTTTAATGATGATATATCAAGATATGTATTTACATCTATACCAATCTTATATTTCGAAACATTTGCATAGTTTTACGAGGTAAGTCATTTTCCAATATAATATTCTTCAGTCTTACGCTTCAATGCTATTCTCTTCTATGTCTACATCGATAAATACTATTGGGAGTCTTAAGATTGATATTTATAACTGAGTTTAAGTCATGATCGCAACGATAATTATTACACCAACAAGGGAAGCAACTGGAACATGGCCTATATTGAATACTTTGATATACCCAACCTTGGATTATTATACATGATGTTAAATTACATCAGCATGTATACTTGTCACAATGAACACTTGTTTGGCACATGTAAATGTCGCCAATTGTAACAATGTTATATTTGCACGCATTAAAAAAATATCGTATTCAAAATATGTGTATTTTGCTTTTTTCATAAGTCAGAATTCGTATGGGAATTAGGCCTACGTATAATTTTATTGTAATGCTACGAAATTGTGACGATTTCCAAAACGTAAGTCATTTATGCTTGGTGTTTCGTTAAAAGAACTACGAAGTTTCTTTCCGTAGATCAAGATATGCGTTGACCGATTATTAATTTCATATATGTCATATTTATTGTCAATCCTTTAGCAAGCAATCGTAGGCAAATTAATGTGTGTTTGCAAATGACCAAGACCCCGAAAATGCACGAATTTTGGGTTTGGATTGTTTGTTCTTGAAAATTGTTTCTTGTAAACATGTTACTTCTCTACATACATCTGTGCGTGGTAGAACACAGAGATACAAGCTAAAAATAAGAGATGTTTTAATTAAATGAATCTATTTAGTAGTACTAAATGGTTCAATTAATTGATTTTCCATGCATGTTGTAAATTTAGGTACCTCTTACTTGTCAAATTATTAACACTTAAAACGTGATTAATAAAACGTATGAAAATACATGTAGTAAAATATTGATTATGATGAATTATAATCGTGAAAATACTGATTAATTTTATGATATTTCATATAAGTAACGTCTCTTCATTTTATGAAGTTCTATGCATTATATCCTACATTGGAAGGCATATTGCAACACTGGTATAATTATAAATTTTCAAAATTGGCTAAAGATATGCATTAGAAATGTCGCACAATAGAAAAACATTTTCTATAAAGTTGCAACAAAAGCATTCAACCATGAAGCTCTGCCACTTGTGGAGGGTGTGGTTTCCTCGTCTGCATTTGCAAAGGGACGTTTATGAACAGTATTTGCTTGTCTGTTGCATATAATTTTGTTCGTCTGAGAATATAATCATAAAACATGTTTGTTTCAGTAGTTGATAAAAAAAAACGCGTGTGCACAATGAGACAATACAGATGTTACAATTAGCAATGTAGTTTAATCCAAGCTCATACCGCAAGTACAACACACGTATTTCATAAGTATGGAATCACACAGAACAAACGTCTGGGCAGCCAAATTATCCCATCTAAATATTATAAACATTTTTTTAACGAGTTGAACATGTATGTAAAGAGACGACCTTCAACCCTGCGGAGCCTACGGGTACTTGAATGGACCCGTATTTGAGTATATTCGGCATTCCGCTGCAATTATGGGTTTTCTACGAAATGAGTATGGACAAAAAGGAAAAGCTGCTTATGTGGTCTATGCTCGATGAAGATAAACTGTTAAATGATTTTCAATGAAAGTAAATATTTTAGATTGTTTCATGTTTTTACAGTGATATTGCTCGTTTAATTATAATTCATCGAATGTTGTATCAAATGTATTACAATTTCTAGGAAAAATTAAAGCCGGCCGAGTTGATGTTGGTATATTTTCCCATTTTTGTTATGTGTCGCCAAAAAGTGATTATGAGTCAAAATGTGATGGTTTTTATGTCAGATGTGCAAAAATTCAGTGCAAAGACAGGGCTTTTCAATTTCTGTCCATGGACAGAAATGATCCAAATTTAAACACGCGCGGGTCACATGTAAAACCACGTGACCATTGCATCATTGTTTACATCGCCATTTGCCATGGAGAAACCGTGTTATTTAGTAGTTCTTCTTTGTTTTGAAAAGCGCGGAAGTGGAAATCACGTGAAATTGGCGCTCATGCGACCCAAAGCGTGCATACGTCACAGGTTAATAATAGTCTTGAGGATTCCATTATGTACATTATTAAGTTTTGTATTTTTGATGCTTTTGGCATTTGTTGGCACAATTTTTGCGAAAATCAGTATGGAAGAGTTAAGCTTTAGAATGTTTCTGACGAATACTGATCAATTCTGGTCAGTTGAGAAAACCAAATTGTTGCGAGAAATATCAACTCGGCCGGCTTTAAGATGTAATTCATTTTTTATTATTCAAAAGTTTGACAGAATCCGTGGATATTGAAGTGTATGTTCTTTATAACATAAACAAACCGTACCAAACACTGTTTGATTACATATATATTACGTACTCTGTAATAACCCTACAATATATAACGTACATTTTGATGGCAACAGTTGTGTACTCGGTAATGAACGTTTAGATAAAAACGTAACACTGTTTGACAGTATGTGCATTGTATTTGTTGTAAGGTATGTCTCCAGAATAGTCTATGGCATACCATGAATAATATAACCTTGCATGCATGTTAGAGAACAATCGGGCAGTTTATGCAATTCTATCTATGGCGTTTGCAACGTATTCAATTTATAGTTATATCGAAACTCCTGAAACTTTATAAGGATAGCCATGCTTGCCCGATAGTCTTTTATTCAAAGCAAATGACCAATTGCATACACACTACAAAACAAAACATACTAGACGACATTTGACAAACAATTATTATTAAAACTCGGCGCACCGCCTTGTTCGTTTGCTGTATATTCTTTTATTTGCATATTATTACTTTATGAATTAAATTATCGCTTTTCCGTATACATGAACGAAATGTTCATATCGGATTATCAGTGAGTTTGCCCATATATTGTCAACGAGACGAACTGCGTTAATAAGGCTTAAAGAGTTAATGGTGTGGAGCTAATACATAACACTATTTATAGATCGAAATATGAAAAGTGTTGAAAAGCATGACCATCATTTGCAAAGTTTGATGTTCTGACTTGGACTTGTATCTCATATCTGGCACTGACTTAACCGAGATGATTGTGCAGTGACTTATATCCATATATGCATGTACTAGTTGACAGTCTGTTAAACCTTTCGTGACAACATTCGTAACACACGTACATCAAACAACACTATCGTGCCAAGTTTCCATTACTTTGCACATTCTCACGTAAACTTAATGAGTGTATATTAACATCTAGATGTTGTCAGTCAAAGATATTTTTTAAGCAAATACTTAACGTAATATATATAGTGACCTAGTTCGAGCGTAATCATTAATTGTACGAAACAAATGAGTTGTGATACACATCAAGCTTGATAGGATTTCATTACATAATGGATGAAGGATAAACACCTAAGTGCATTTACTTGTTTGTTTATTCTTAATGTACTGCCATCTAATGCCATTTTTTTTTCACAAACATTGTTGGTACTGTCGACCAACTTTTTCCGGTACAAAAGGCATTAGTTGTAAATTGTGTAATGTCCCTTTGTCATGTCATTAAATACAGCCATTAGTATAGCCAATATTATTCATTATTTACCGCGAATCTGACAGAAAACAAATGCTAATGGTAAACGTGCCTGTGAATTTTATCGACATTATTTAACCGATAAATAGACAGGTCTTTGTCACAGTAGTGAAATCAAGACACAAATATATAGTATTTGTCTAGAAATATGTATAGACACTTATGGACATCATGTTTTCGAATTCAAACAGAATATATTTGCTATCAGGTGGTGTTTTAACTTCTATTCTAATGGACCACGTCGAAACCGAAGTAACCAAATATTTACGCTTCCGTGTTTAAGACGGAACATTCTTGTTTTATTATCAAATATATCTTAGAGAGGCCTTACGTCATAAACGAGCTGTACAACTAAAGCAATGTGGAGAAATACTTCGATAGCGAAGCGGCCGATATCGACTACATTTTCTAGGTTGATAGTAGATACAAACGTGAATCTGGCCGTTAAGCAATATGATCATGCTTACACGACCAGGCGAACAGTGAGTGATGTGAATTAACTGCGTAAACCTCTGAATCGCGCCAAGACCACTGCGGGGAATCACGTGATCACAAAAGTACATCGTACGCATAAAATGGCGGAACAAGCTCTCGCTTAATGACGAAAATCAAGGTATTCTCATATTTTATAATATCAAAATAAATGCGAACTATGCGCAAAGTACCCGCGGAGTCGCCTTATGTACTCCGGTAATTATAGTTTTTCTTAGATTTCTGAAGTTTTCTTTAACATTCAGGAACAATAAACAATGAAAATTGTACATCGTCTGAACACACTTTATTTTGACGTGTTTGCTATTCAAGATGACAAACAACGCAGAAAATACAACATTTTTTGCTTTATAACATGCTTAGAATATTTCGTACAAAGTTTTGCACGTTCTTTAAGCTTTTTAAGATCTGTGGCGAGGAATTTGGAAAATAGTACATCGTCTGAACGGTTTTTGTTTGAGTACATCGTCTGAACGGTTTTGAGTACATCATCTGAACTGCTTCTGTTTTCACTTT
>VMBQ01009590.1:18784-30344 GCA_007657795.1 Dreissena rostriformis
CATGTCGCTACATCTTATGTCAAAATTCTTAGCTTTATGTTCAAAACATTTATTGTATTTTTGTTTAAATGCAGAAATGTCTTTTCTAGGATATCATAGACCACCTTACTTATACGGAAGCATAGGAGCTGTTGAAGGAAATTGCTGCCAGACAGCCAGAGTTATCCCTGACAGCCTGTCCTGGCCCAGCTTGGACCATCCTCAAGCTAACCATGATGGTGTGTTTGCAAGAATTGTCCATTTGGTGGACCATGATGAAGACCAGCTTTGTTGTGGCATGGCCTCACAATACTGTACAAGCCAGAGACCAGTATGTTTACTGTTGTTGAATATGACCCATTTTTCATGTTTATTTTTCTGTGGGCCTGTTTAACAGAATTAATAATGCACTTTATCTATTTCAAATATTTTATTTTTCTGTGGGACTGTTTAACGGAATTATTAATGCATTTTATCTATATCAAATATTTTATTTTTCTGTGGGCCTGTTTAACAGAATTAGTAATTCATTTTATCTTTATCAAATATTGTTGCTTGTAATATCAATATAGAACACGTAAAACTACTCATGTAATTGTCTCAGCTTTAAATCGAAAGTGTAGAAAAGTTAACTCATTTACTGTCAAAACAGTGGCGATTATGTTCCTGCATCTTAAAAGTTGGACAATAACAGCTATATAAAGGGGTTTTGAGTTTTTTATGGGTTCATATTTTTCAGAAAAAGGGTTTAGTGGTGACTGATCCTCTCACCCTCTTTATCAAGGAAACGTTTCGGAACAACGTGTTTGCACTGAAGATGTGTAGGACACAAATTGATCACAGTGCATCCTTTGGATACATGTACACCTTCAACGAGACGACAACAAAACTGTACCTGCCTTTTGTTTGAAGGTGATCCGTGCCAAATATCCATGTCTAACTGGAAACTATTAAGTCTTGTTGTTTAAGAATGTTCGCAACATTTAAGTGGATAAATGGTTGTTTCAAATTTGAATCTTCAGTAATGCATTCTTTATTAGATGATGTAATCTTATTTCTTGCAATAAAGTCTAAATAATAAGAACATAATTATCCTTTGTATACACAATGAAAACCAAGCTTACTGTTCTACATGTATTAATCATTATTTATTTATCTTATTCTTTTGTCAGAAAAATAACAGGGGCATACATACAGTATTTCTTAAATAAAAGGGGCAGTTCTTAGAAAATTAACATGTATTTTAGCAATGCATATTCAAACTTTTTCCAAATTTATTACCAGCAACAATATGTAAGTATTTTTTGTAACACAAATTAATACTATGAGTTTACTACTGATTTTGCTGCCCCTGCTTACAAATAAACATGTTTTACTGAAAGTTTCTTAAAAGATTTTATGTGAGAAGACTTAATCAATCATTTGATAAATACTTGAGCCTCGCTCTGGGAAAAGGGGGTTTAATGCATGTACACGTACATAAGGTTGTGTAAGATTAGGCTGTGAAGACTGCACAGGCTAATCAGGGGCAACACTTTCCGCATTATCTGGATTTTCTCTAAGAGACTCCCGTTCAACAAAGAATACAATAAAGCGGAAATTGTCTGCCTGATTAGTGTGGTCAGGACAGGTTAATCTCGTACGACAATTTATGCACATGCATTAAGCCCCATTTTCCCAGAGCAAGGCTCACCTATTTAGATTATAGCTGTCTATATGCTCTTTAACTTGTGAATCATGATGGAGTTTCATATAATAATGTAAACTATGATAAGTCGTTTTTAATTGATGCATATTCTTTTGTTCAGTGTTTAACTAAACATGTATTATAATAAGTTGTTCACTTAACATTCTTTCAGTAATGTTTTGCTGTATAATATAATAATAAATCAAAATTGAACAAATAGCTTCTCATTTCTTCATGTTATTTATTAATATATTTTAAACCAGAACAACAAAATCCATAACATAATGAGCACAAAACATAATACTCTACATGTATATTCATGGAACAAAACTATGATTGATAAAATTTTGATTTTTTTCCCCCCAATTTTCAACATTTTGCCAGATCAAATTATTTCTGAATTCAACATATTATTTATCTATGGATAAACAGCACTTTATCATCTATATGTAAGGCTATCACAACAAATGGTTGTTTATAGACTGATAAACAATGGAAAAAAATACATAATATATATAGAGCATTGTGCTTCGATGCCATTGTTAATGGAATATGAACAAATGTGATGTGCAGCTCGCACTCAACATTGACTAAGGCAGCTTAAACCTAAAAGAGTCAACAATTCCTGTTCATAGTATTGAATCGTGACAAAAAATCAGGAAAATGCTGAGCCCAATGTTAATTTAGTTATTTGCCAGACAAGGTTTTCACAAATTCTTCTGTTTCAGAGTGACCTATGATCGAATACCCTGGATCCTTTATTGTAATAACAAAACAATTAACTCACCATATTTGATCATGGGTCTCCCATAAAGAAACTTAACACAATTCACGATACATTACACCTATAAGAGTCAACAATTCCTGTTCATGGTATTGACTTGTGACAAACAAATCTGGAAAATGCTTGGCCCAATGTTTATGTCTAGTTATTTGCCAGACAAGGTTTTTACAAATTCTTCTTTTTCAGAGTGATCTACGATTTAATAAATTGGATCATTTATTGTAATAACAAATTAATCCCTTGTATCCCTTCTTTCCATTGATTGGCACCACTGTCTAATTGTTGGCTGCCTTTAATTTACTCTGAAATTACATATAAGCATATTTGTAATTTTGAAATGTACACTAAAACGTTTAATAAAAACTATTTTTTAGATTTGTTTGCTATTTTAAACATTATTTTATTCATATTATGCTAATCAGTTAACCTACCAATACTTTTCTGGGATACTTGATTCACCAGTATTAACTTATGAACCTACCAATTCTTTTCTGGGCTAATTGATTCACCAGTATTAGCTTATGATGAAGTTATCATACTTGAGTCACTAACTGACAATTACTGTACTACTAGAGATTGGAGGAGAATGGCATTGAAATAATTTCATGGCCAATCACCATGCAAGTTATCTGAAGGGTCCAGAAAACAAACCAGCTATATGGGATATCCTCTGGTTTTCATAACATAATAATTTGTAAGTTTCTGGTAAAAAAAATGATTAAGCAATTATATTACCAAGGAACTTTAAGAAGCACATAGAATCTTCTTTAATATAAATATATTATTTTATCAATTAAAATATGCTAAGACAGGGTTGTTTGCATACTCGTAGTAAGATGTTCTCTCTCCAATTCCTGACACATGAACAGGTGTGGTACTTCCTTGTGACACAAATGACAGGCCAGGACCTGGCGGGGGCTGATGACCGTGCATAGGTGAAGAGCTTGCTGTTCTAACATAATGCTGAACAGTCAAACTTGCAATAGTTTGGCCGGAACGTCTTTCTAAATACCTTAAAAAGAAGGTTTGTTTTAGAATATAAAATCGATCACATATTAATTTAAAGAAACAACAAAATTGATGTTAAATTAAGGGAATAAACTGTATAATAATGTATCATATCCTGATAATTGATCACATAATATAACATATACATTTGCATACCAGTATATTTTATAATATAATATATACCGAATAAATTAATCATTCATAATTCATCATTTATCATAAATTTCATGCTTCATTTGACTCGTGTTGGAGTGTTCCTTATAAGTGATAACGAATTCATTAACTTGATACGAACATCTAGGGGCATAAAGGCTTATTTTAAAACGCGCAATGAACACATTATGTTATCAGTACGTATTTAGTTTCGTTGCAGAGTAAAATATCCATACGATAAAACTAAAAACCTATCCAAACTTTTGCTATCATTCCTTTGTAAACACGCAACACTTGCCACAAACTAAGACGTAGCTTCTAAAATATGACTTACAATTCGTGTGTTTAAGCCATTACACTGTCTCCGTCTCTTCCAGCGGTACTTCTATTAAATTCGAGCGATGTCGCTGGCTCCGGCTTTTATTTCTTTTTTTACAATTTCTATCACAGAAATGCAGATGCATCGTTGTAAACCAAAAGCGGATAAGCGCAGCGCGCATGCGCATGCTGTATTCTGGTATACTAGCTGGGATCCCATCTACAATTTCTGACTAAAAATAAATCGTTTCGCGTCTGAGACGCTTTATAATTTTCAGGTTTTCAAATCGTCAAAAGTTGCATAAAATTTCGTATTTTTTTTCCGCAAATATCATAACTACAATGAAAATTTGAAAATCCGAAACAATTTTTTTTTCAATTTTGTCAATTTATCAAAGTGTGAACAAGTCCCTTTAAAGGAAATCTCTTCTTAACGAATATTCTAGGCGGAAAGTGGCGTCCCTGATAAGCAGGTGCGGACCGTGCAGTTAAATCGGGGACGACACATTACGCACATGCATCAAAACCGGTTTTCCCAGAGCGCTGCTTATTTGATCTCATCAAACTATTTACTCTACATAAAATACCACGTGGTAAGGCCTATTAAATGTGGGAATGAAAACAGTTTCCAGTTATACAGTCTCTAACTATTTTTACGGATGATGAATGGTCATAAACTATACACATAATTGTTTGAAGATAAATCAGATATATTTAATGTTTAAATAGTAAATGCATAAATTTACATTAAAGTGAATATTCTGGGTAAGGAGGAGCACCAATATACAATGTTCCTATTCAACGCACATACCGATAAAAAAAATCATATCGGTGTGTTGCAGATAAGGTCGAGGAATGCAGAACATCTGCCGTTAAATCAGACACACCATCACATTAAAAAGTTTTCTTTCTAAATATTTACAATTATACTTCAAATAAAGATATGGAAATGAAAAAGCACTTCAACAATGCCTGTGTTAACTTATGTTCATACTATTTGCAAATGTGTTTTAACTGTTACTCATTTTAACACAACACAAGAATGATGAAAACTAACATACATCACAGGAGAGGAATTATATTCGTATGTTCTTTATTCATTGCAAGTTACCATCAGCATATACGACACAAGACAATAGAAACTACACAATACACATCATTAGAATAACTGAGTTATGTTTTTTTATCGCCCCGAAAAGGTTAATGCAAGTGTTTGGACAGCTTAAAAATTCCTGATAAATATCACCTCAAAAAACATTTTGTATATACAACTAATTCTGAAAATTTTGCATGAGCATTTATTTATGTATTTGTAAACTTATTATGTAGATGCCAATTTATTTATGGACTATTGTAAAATGAGTACATATCTACCAATTATTGTTTTTATTTTTATGGGATGGATGTTTAAAGCATAGAAACATATGTTTTCGTAAAAGCCTGTTGCAGCTCAAGTGTACAAACTCGCACAGTTCTCATATTGGTCTTGACATTCAAATGCATTACGTATGTTGTATAGCATATTCATTAAGCAAAATAATGATATGACTTAGATGTACAAGTATACATCACGATTGTGTTGTATAGGAAAAAGTGCCCAGGGTATTGACTCTAAATAAGACCAAAATATAGATTTTAATAAGTTAACACTTGATTTTAAATTGTAACATATAACCATGTCATAAGTCGTGTAGTAAAAACCACTACACATTTATCATAACGACATATTTTGTAAAGTTTATCACTCCCCATTTTTTTAGTATGTTATACATAGATGTTTTTTTGCTGATAGTTTTAATCTGTGTTTACTTTCATTTGTTAAAATGTTATAATGCTGAATAATGTACGTCACGGACTTAAATAAACGTACGACATAATTCAATATTTTCTTTGAAACGAACAATACTTGACGTTCACATTTTTTTTAGAAAAGCTGATACGTGTGCTTTGGCACCGTCTGTTGTTTTTACGAAACGAACATCTGGCTTGTGAAGCTTCAAGTGCCTATTTTACGATAACAAAACAGGTAATGATGGACAAATGTGATCTTTACGCGTTTTTCTGACAGACTACTTAATTTCATTACCACAATTATGATAATACGACGCTTGCTTACATCACATACACATTATGTTTGATAATAGAACGGATTTTAAACAATCTAAGGTATGTGGTTATCTTTGGACATCACAACAAGTAGTTGTTCGAGAGGTTATACTAAAAGAACTGAAAACGTTACCACCAATCAGAATAATTTTAAACTTAAAGAGTCCTTTATAGAGGCGACTTCCTCAATGGCGCTACCCTCGTCATACAAATATAAATCACTGTAATATTATCATCTATATGTAAGGCTATCACAACAAAATCCTATAGCTTTTTTGCCACTTTTCGCAGTAGAGTGAGTTGTCTAAATTAATGCGTGAACAATCAAATTGACTCTGTAAGCGGCCGATTCTGTTTATTTGATATTTTAATTACCTTATACTTATCTTTCAAAAGCCTGTCAATAAATCATTTCCCGATCAATGTTTAACAATAAGTTCTTATAAAAGCATTCTGCTGATTCGAATAACACTTCACGGAGACAAACATGGGCACATTAAACTTCCATTCGGGAACAAGCGTAATTAAAACCCATCTGTACTAATCGAAGAACTCCAACTTAATCATTCACATTAAATCCCTTTTAAATCAAATTTCTTTCATCGAATTCACTTGCTCACCTAAGTTTGCAATCGATCAAGTACTACCTTTTGGAAAGGTATTGATACCTAGTAAAAGCCAAAACAATATTGAAGAAATTAATGAGAAAATTGAAGTATGTGGTCAATATTTAAGCGACGTCAGACAATACTGGTCCATTAACTATAAAAAACAATTAAACTCAGAAAGCAATTTAAATACTTGCACTGCATATATATATTCTAGTAACATTTATTGGTAGACTTTTATTTAAGTTCCAGATTAAAATATGAACTACGTTCACTGACGTATGAAGTGAGCATTAACACGTACATGTTTTGCATAAAATATCGTCAAAATGGCTAATTGACCAGCCGATACTTGGTTATCAAGGATTGAGTTCACCTGCTAAAGGTTTATTTTGCAGTAAATAACAGCTGAAAATTGCATAATTTAATCGAGTTCATTCATATTAATTTGACATATAACCTTTTGCGATCATAAAGGCGGAACAATAAACAGTATGTACGTGAACTGGCTAATCAAAGCTGAATCATACACTTGTGTTAGCTTGACTCATGGTAGTATAATAATGTATAAAAGTAAGGCCTTTTTTCGTTTAATTGTTGTATAAATATAAAATACATTGTCTAACAATATCAGTTGTTTCAATTATCTGTTTTTTTTAGACCGTTTAGATCCTTTTTTTGCATAGCTATTGCTAATTGTTTTATTAAACTTGTATTGAACTGCACTAACAAGTGCTTGAGATGTGTTTGACATATACATACAATGAAGATATATGAGATACTAGTTTATTTTACATGTATAAAGGTTTGTGCAAAAATGAAATGCATTTTGTGTTCAATTTTATAATATAAAAATGCTTGTAATATGAACATTAAAGACGATTGAAATAGGGGAGTTGACATTTGAATTAACAGACTAGTTTGAATAATATTTTCACTAGTGTTAGCGGTACTCAATACTATAAACATTTGATCACGAAAAACAAAATCACGCTTTAGTAGATTATCTATTCGGCTTTCCGTATGTTGAATTAAAACATGTAAATGTTTACGTTCTTTATCATTGGTAAGATCAGTGCGGTAATATCTTTATAGCAAATTCTTTTTAGACTAAATTTAATTTATGTAATAATAGTTATTCCTTCTCTTATTAAATACAAAATGAATGGATTGGGCGTTTTTTTTATTAAATAATTTAAATATCATTACTAATGATACATGCAGTTGTATATAATTATAATGAAAACATTTTTAAGAACATGTGAAATGCATATTCTGGTAATATTGTACGATGTATGTCAATACTGGAAGTCATTAACAAATGCGGTAAGCAAACACATAGATGTCTTTTCATTATATCTGTTTATTTTCTACATAAAAAACTACATGTTTTTAATTTATTGTATTGTCCCATACAATATGACAAGCAAGCATACTTGCAATAACGTCATTGGTGATTGAAATCTGTTGCACATAGGTTTATAATATGCTGCAACTTGTAGACATATGTGAATTTCAAATGTGAAGCAGCAATATTTGTATCTTGATTTTCTGGGAAACACACACACTCCCTGCTGTCAGATAATGCATATCACCCAAACATGTTTTATCGGGCTGATATCAGAATGCGCAAAGACTTGACATTGATTCGACAAAACAAGTGCAATTCGTTAAAAAATCATTTCCTTGGATGATCCGTTTTTACCTTTAATTGATAACGCGTACCTGCTGTTTTTGTTGCTTGCCTGTGCATGCTTATTTCAACAAAAATCTTGCAAATCATTATCTTAACACTTAGAATACATTTGCGTACATGTTACGTATGTCTTTATCGAAATGCTACGTTTATTTCAGAATGCTTTTTAATTGTGCAAAATATTTGCGACAAGTGTTTTTGTCGTGTGTTTAACGTTAATACGGGCCTATTGGAAAGTTCTTAACAACACAGTCAATTCATTGAAACATATAGTATATAGTACATCTCATAACAAAATGTATAACTAGAAATACGCACTCCGCGAAATTAATTATGTCAATAAAAGCAAATGTAAAAAAGAAATCCTAGCATAACGATTTGAATACGATATTTTACGTCTTTGTTCCATCCTTTGTTTGGCATAGCTATTCAAATGACATGGGTTGTATTATCTAATTTATAATTTTAAATGTGTTGTTCTTTATAAAACATAAATTAATATATATTATACTGAACATTCACCATATTGTCATATAATGCAAATCGTAATCCAAAATCATACATTTATAATCGAATGCATATAACGTGATAGAGGTCGAGTTACTCTGTATATATCAAATGCATAAAACGTGATAAATCTGGAGTAACAAATCTAACCCTATAAATAGATAATGTATTAATAATGTTACATATCTGGATTTATACATTCTTACTGGAACTACTGTACTCATGCTGGATTACAACGGAACTACAAATTAGATGTACGATAACTATAGGTATGTAATGGATACCCACTACTAAAACCGCTATTTGCACGGCGTAAATATCCCACAGTATGTAGATTTGTCAGTAAGAAATATACGCATATATGCAACATACTGTATTAAGAATACAAATATTTGAACTGCTATTTTTAAAAATAAAAAATAAATCAGTATAAAAATAATGCTTTTAATAATGTATTTATTTGTAAGTCAGTATTTCATTACTTTTTATGAAAATGTCCTTTCATTGAAAACTGACAAAGAAAATCGACACTCCCGATATAAACACCAAGCTATCCATATTTCAAATTAAGACATAACATCTAAACGACTAGTTTTACTATTTAACTTTTTAAATTAGGATTGATAAACATGTTGTTCACAATTATTATAATATCATAGAAAATTGTTGTTATATAGCAGTAAAGTTGTGTATCTACATGAAAATACTGTGATTTCGTTATGGAAGTGGTGTATGCATGTTAACCACTAATAAATAAATAAAGCATCAAAACCAAGTGATAACGACCAAAATCTCGAATATAGTCCGTGAAATATATACATACTAAAAATTTCAAATAAGAATACCAATATGATGGCGATCTTTAAAGCCGGCCGAGTTGATGTTGGTATATTTTCCCATTTTGGNGTTGTTATATAGCAGTAAAGTTGTGTATCTACATGATACCGTTATTTCGTTATGGAAGTGGTGTATGCATGTTAACCACTCATAAATAAATAAAGCATCAAAACCAAGTGATAACGACCAACATGTCGAATATAGTCCGTGAAATATATACATACTAAAAATTTCGAATAAGAATAACAATATGATGGCGATCTTTAAAGCCGGCCGAGTTGATGTTGGTATATTTCCCATTTTGTTATGTGTCGCAAAAAAGTTATTTTGAGTCAAAATGTGATGGTATTTATGTCAGATGTGCAAAACAGTTGGTCATAATCGGTCAAGAAATGCCCAAATTCAGTACAAAGATAGGGCTTTTCAATTTCTGTCAATGGACAGAAATGATCTAAATTTAAACACGCGAGGGTCACATGTAAAACCACGTTACCATTGCATCATTTTTTACAACGCTAGTTATTTAGTAGTTCTTCTCTGTTTTGAAAAGCGCGGAAGTGGAAATTGCGTGAAATTGGCGCTCACATGACCCAAAGCGTGCATACGACACAGGTTAATAATAGTCTTGAGGATTCCGTTATGTAAATGATTAGGTTTCGTATTTGTGATGCTTTTGACATTTTTTGGCACAATTTTTGTATGGTAGAGTTAAGCTTTAGAATGTATCTGACGAATTTTGATCAATTCTGGTCAGTTGAGAACACCAAATTGTTGTGAGAAATATCAACTCGGCCGGCTTTAAACAATATTTTTCTATCCACATTAATTAATGTTAATGACCTCTGTGGAAAATTACTGTTTTAACAAAGTATCATTATTGGGTGCCGAAGAGAATGAACATATTATCAAATATATATGAACATGGTATTGAAAATATACCGAAACGAAAAGAACCTTCAGCTACACTCAAATGTCAATAAATTAAATATTTAACGTTTGAATACGTGTTCTAGTTGATTTAAAAGTGTGTCATATTTATGTTATGAACTAACTGATCGATTAGATTGGCGTCTTAAATGGTATTTGACCTATACTTCTCATGGTGATTACGATAAAATATGTAGCAGGAACAATGCGCAAATGTTCATGTTTTAGAAAATGCAAACTTACAAAAACGGTTTATTGTACATCACTATATGTTTGAAATTATAATATACATATTTATTTTAATAAGAAGTTACAATATACTTGTTATCGCCTTATATTCTAGAACATATTTTGGCCATGTTTAGTTATTGTGTTATGATCAGACTGCTATATTCATGCAAATAAATAAATTGAATTTTGCCTAAAAAACGACACTCAATCACAATTATTTAAATGCTGCGGCGGTCTGGGGACCTGCAGGAAACGGTTACCTTTTGCTCCTAGAGCCGGAGTGTCCATCTGCGTGATCGACAAGAAGAACAAGAAGATGAAGACTGATGAAAATCAGCGGTTGTATATGTATACCAGATGTCCGAGAACATACGCTACCAATCATCTTTTTCGTGCTGTATCATATAAATGACAACAATGACATGTTTCATTATTTCAATGTCAATGTTTTTTTTTTCAAAGACCTTTCGAAGTAGAACATATGTACAACACTAAAATATATTAAGGTGTTACACATCTAATGTTATTATAAACATTTTACGTTTACGAGCTTATTTAGACTATGTGTGTCTTTATTAGAAGTGTTTTGGTCTAAGTACTTTTATTAATCAATGAAAGCACAATGTCTCTGAGTGCTAACGGACATTTTAGTACGGAATGAACATTGGGTTAAACAGATCGTGTGTGATACAACTGTCTGGTAATCTAAACATTCATCG
>VMBQ01009591.1:2990-14164 GCA_007657795.1 Dreissena rostriformis
TATAGATGCGTAGGAATTAAATCACAAGTGCGAAGCACGAGTGATTTGATAACACGCATCTATACTCCTTACTGTGGGTTATTCGACAACAAACCATCATAGAAAAATATTATTTCGATTCTAACACGATTCTGATTGATTTGGTTCAAGCTTTTGGACGTGAACTATATTTTTCAATACTCCGCCCTTCTTAGTATAAAGTTCAATATTTAGTGACGTCATTGAATCGTAACAAACATATGACGTCGTTTTCATTCACAACAAAAATCGTAGAAACTAAATGACGTCACGTTTTTTGGTGCTACTAAAAAGCTGACATGCTATACATGTTTTCTTAATTACGTTTCCTAAAAAATAACATTCTTTGTAGGCGTGGTTATGCCACTTATCACCAAACATACAATTTGTTGTCTCATTACACTTATATACATGCTACATTTATTACATTTCTTTTAGAGCGGGTTTTAGCACGTGCATTTTACTGCAATATTTTCTTTATTTATTCGGAACTATTTTCGAAACATTAAGCTCCGTAATTATTGCAGAATAACCCATGGACGATTGTCTTCTTTGTTTATATGAAATTTGGCACGTGCCGTGTTAGAATCAAACTTATAAGTTCTTTTGTATAATTTTCAAAGTTAGCTGCACCTAGCTGGACAGACGAAAACCAATCGTCTCCTCCGGTGAAACACCTGAATACACTAATAAGTTGGTTCAAAAATGTTCCACCGCTAGCTTGATACGTTAACGACACACGGTGCATTATGATCATTGTGTGTGCTATAATTGTGGAGTTAAACACTTACTCCACATTTAACAAAATGTTATATATATATAGCTTGAAAGTTGAACGATACATACATTAATAAACTGTGCAGAACATTGTTAAATAACCTATAACTCCAGAGTTTTACATTTACAATATCCAAAGATGGTGAATTATTAAAACATATAATATTTTGTCATTTGAGATGTTCACATTTTAATGCACCCGCAGGGAACGGGTGTTTAGGAGTCACTTTGTCGGTCCGTCGGTTTGTCCACATAAAAAACCATAACCACTTCCACTTGTCATTAACTGAACAGATTAAGCCATATAAACACGGCAAGTTACTTTTCAGTACGTTGGGCAGTCGAGGTTCGACTTGATATATATATCGATAAAATACAACATGATATTAACATAAACATAATTATATCGTTTCAAATTTTTCAGCGATATACATTTCTGCAAAAGGAACTGCCTTTGCCCATCTGTCCGTGTTGGCACCGACTTTCATCGGTAGGAACATAACGTTCCAGCTGAAGCCAGCATCGCCTCTTACATCTGAACAGTTTGATGCCTGTAAATGGAAAGTTTTGTTCGAAGGTCAATCAAAGTTCCACACAATCAACAGCGGATTGAGCCTGATAGAATCAGACAGGATGAAGTGGATGGAGCTGGACAGTGATTATGTCAATAGCAGCTGGAACGGGGCGTCGATTAACGTACATTGCAGTAACCTTGAGTCGAATTACATCAAACTTGAATTAGAAGGTGAACTTAACGCCGTGTTAGTTTATAAATGATTCAGGTTTTGTACTTAATAGCGCTTTGTACCACACACTTTCTTCGTGAAAAACCCGCAACAGACGTAATTGAAAAATAATGTGAATACTTAGAAACGAATTCAAAAACGGATCAACAAAATAAACAAGTATTCCAAAGAATAAGCATACATTGTATAAAGACAACTGTACTTGCACAGAGTAGGTTGATTTACATGGGATTAGAATAAGGGCGAATTTAAATCTGATTTCATCTTTACATGCTATTACAATTAATTTTACTAAAGCTATTTAAGTACATTTGTATAAGTAAACCTTTCTTTTCAAAAGCTTAACAAATGAATTAAAATGCATTCAATTTTGCTTTTAATTATAAAATCAAACGTACACTGGAAGAAATGAACTTGGGAACTAACTTTGACTGGTACCGGAAATAAAATATAATAATTTTCTAACAATGTCAATTGTCAATAATAAATCAGACTAAGCTAGACAATGGCTTTCAAAACCGCTTGGTTCATTCATTTTTAGTACTTAACGGCATTTAACCTCTAACCTTGTGGCACAATTCAGTGTATTCACATTTATATAATTGCAAACAAATGCCAAATTGAACTGCTTAAGATTGTTTAATGTAAGAACAATAAACTCCACTCCACTTGTCACTTCAAAAGTCTTGAGCTGACGCAGTTGAATAATACATTCCTGCTTCAAATGGTTATTGCAAATGAGCAATTGGTTATCGTATAAATTAAGTGGCATCAACATAAAAAGGTTTAATGTGTGGCGATATAAAACATATATTCTTTGTCTTGAGAAGTTTGTCTATACTTTTTTTTTAAATCAGAAAATTCTTAAGATTTTCAAGAAATTATTGTCAGAAAACTTACACATTACACAGTTTCATCGTTTCTTAAGAGTATACATGACCGCAGAACAAAGATTTATACCAACACTCATGTTGATAATAGTAACAAAAGCAAAGCATATCATTTTTTTTTTGTAAAAGTAAATCATGCTTAAAACATATTTTTTGTTTGATTCCTTTTTTTAAATATCAGATTTCAGAAACGAATGCGGGTTTCTCAACGTGTTATCCTACCCAGTGGGACCAGGGGATTACGGCGAGATTGCATACTACCCAACTGGAAAGGCCCTGAACAATCCCGTCGGATATGCAAGGACATGGAAGAGAGACGGTGTCGATATAACATCTCTTGATGACGATTTTAAAGAACGAACTGAAAATCTTTATTTTAAGTACATTCTTACTGTCTTCAATTTCACCGGGACACATCGATACAGCGTAAGGTGTAAGAACAGCAATACCGAAACGAACGAAATTACACTATTCGAGGGTAAGCACATTCTGCACATTACACAAATTTTGCCGTTTAGCACATAACGAGGTATTGTAAACTATTGTATTGGGGATTATAATAATATTATTAGTATTACAAAAATGTTGGCGTTGATATTACAGCGTGAGGTATGTAAAAATGAAAATGTTATATACATGTTTGCATGGTTTATTGAAAAACATTAATGCCAACTAATGCATTTCTATAATAATACATTATCACACATGCACTTCCAGGTCGTCCAGTGCTTAGTTCGCTCTGCAGTATGGACAACTGTTCCAACTGTCTGTGTGTCAAACCTGGGGACAGGCTAAGCTTCAATACATATAGCACCAATGTCTCGCTCTGGATCGGCCACAACAAATTACAACTGCAACGCACACAAAATGACAGTCTGTGCACATACACCACTATAAACTACACCATCAGTGAGGAAGATCATCAGTTAAATTTTCTATGTTCAGCGTCTTATGACAACAAAGATGTGTTTAACGTTTCTGCATCCTTTTACGTTTACAGTAAGAAACTTTCATGCTTCAATACAGTACGAGAAAAACTAAGCACATAAAGTATAAATACAATATTTGAAGCTAATGGCAATACCACTAGAACATTTTAATAAACGTTCATGCTGCCATACACTACGAGAAATACTTAAAATAGATAACTTTAATACGGTATTTAATTGATTAAGTGCACACCATTAATGTATATATTGCATAAATTTGTTGCGTTGTGTAACACACATGAAATAAGTTGTTATATGATTGGTGAAACTGCAGTCTACATAAACTATATATTTATTGTATACCATTATTACGATT
This sequence comes from Dreissena rostriformis, assembly GCA_007657795.1. Taxonomy (NCBI): domain Eukaryota; kingdom Metazoa; phylum Mollusca; class Bivalvia; order Myida; family Dreissenidae; genus Dreissena; species Dreissena rostriformis. Next base: position 6,727 of record VMBQ01009591.1, read on the forward strand.
CATACGCTGCTTACCATTTACAGTTCCACCAAAGTTAAAACCAGAACTAATTGTACCAGAACTACAAGAGGGATATCCAGTAAATATAACCTGTTTAACATCACCTGGGAGACCTCCTCCTGTTCTAGAGATGTTTCTCGATGATCAGAAACTTACCGACGTCTCTCAGCATAACGTGTACGACACAGCCAACAGAACGTATACAAGTGTTGCCACATTGAAGTCGGCCAACAGAACGTGGCACAATAAAAACATTACCTGCAGATATTTATTGACATGTCCGGAAGGTCAATACGATTCTGGGCGATCGACGACCAAAACAGTGAACTATAAATGTAAAAGCGATAGATATATATTAAGTATTGAACTATATAAATTTACACCTTTGTTCACTGTTTTCCTCACTTATATTGGTAAATGAAACATTTAAACATTAAAATTAAATGAAATACACACGGCAACAAAAATCATAAAGATGTATTTTGCAGATCCTCCTTCAAGACTGTTAATACTCCCCACACAAACTCCAGTGAGTTTGTCAGCTTGGTATCAACTTGCCATTAGCTGTCAATTGGCCGACAGCAACACGCAGTGTAAATTTAGATGGACGACAGTAGAAGCCACCGTTCAAACAATCGACGTCCTCACAACCGTTACAGAGTCTGTCCTGCATGTAAATGTATCCGCCAACTCATCAGGACAAAGAATTACATGTCATGCAGAGTGTGAGGAGTTCAGTCTACAGCTTAAACAGGACTCAATTCTTGACCTACCAAGTAAGCATTCGTTTTCTTAAGAACACCGCCCATTCATCATTGTAAATAATTGATGAATCAAATGTAATAATATATCTTTTACGACCCAATGATCAGTATCTGTGTCAAAATAAGTAAAGATTGATTGTTTCTCAACAATATGTTTGTGTTTTCACTGAATGCTTTTAGGCGCACCTGAAATTATAACCTATGTGGTCAGTACATGCGGCCTCTTAAAAGAGGTTTGCTTAATGTGTTCAGTAAAAAGCAACCCACTTGCAAACATCACTCTTAACAAACTCGAGGACCAGAATTACCGCAATGTCTGTCTAAACAGCAAAGAGTGTATAATCTACATCTCCACATATGATATGGAAACTGCATCAAAATATGAATGTAAAGCGTGGAATATATATGGACATTCAAACATAACAATAGAAACGAATAAACAACTAGAAGGTATGGTATTTTAAAAATCTAGATGCATCGTTGACATTTTCTTTCCATCTAAAGGCAATCCAGATAGATTAAACACATTACTAGAGCTTCCATAATTGAAATAGTCCAACAGTCAGCAGATTTCTTTTATAATTGTCCTTCATTTTTCAGTTACGATTTAAAACAAGTTTTTCTTTCACTATCATATAGTCTCTACAGAAGACCCCATGCCTTCGGCGAAGAGTTCGATTCCGCTAATGTCAATTATGATCGGACTAATAATCCTAGCAGTTGTCATATCTACTGTGATAATCTTCTTTATTAGAGGTAACTACAATGACTTTGAACTTAAAATACAAACACTTCATTTGTATCCGAATTTTCTTTTAATTATTATGTATCATTTAACAATGTCCAAATGATGATTCAGACACAAACTGATTTATTGTTTAGGTCTGCGACGGCCCAGCAGAAGGAGTGCTTTATTGGAACCGTAAGACACACACATAGAATTGGAAATGAATATTATGAATTGCACTTTCAAATGAACAAATTCATGTTTTAAATTATTCATCATGTAACTATTAAACGTTTAACAGGACGAGTAGCTATTGCACTTTCGAATGAACAAATTCACGCTTTAAATTATTTATCATGTAACTATTACACGTTTTACAGGACGAGTAGCTATGTTTTTTTATTCAAGCAAATTCTTACCCTTATAACCAATATTTATTTATTTGAGCAACCATTTATATTAACTTATGTTTGCGCCAGTGCTTTAGGCTAAATAAATTATACACATTCGTTGTTAGATTTAATTTATTAGTATTCATGTTGTTCGAATATTTCAGTTTAAAAGGATTTCGAGTAAACTCTCCACAGCAAGGTGATGTCCAAATGGAATCAGGTCATACACTGTCTGATTTCTTGTAAAGTTTTGCAGTGTTAATATGATAAATTAATCGCAGTAATAAAGTATTGTTCACAAATGATTGATAATATGTCTTTTAAACCATTATACTTTTGCATTCTACATATCGCTCCAATCATTCTGGTTCGATTATAAATGTAATATTATTGGCGCTGCTGCTGATGAGGATACACATATAGCTGTTTTATTTGCATTAAACAAAACGAGTACTACCATGCAGTCTTAACATGTTTTTCTTTTTTGTTCCAGACCATACATCTGGGAACGATACGGTCAATGTATCCAATACTGAGAGAAATACAAATGTCAAAGAGAACATCAATATCTACTCCAATGTAATTGCTTCTGCCAGCATGGCAGTGGTAAGTGTCCAGATAACAGCAATGAGTGATTATAAAAAAAAAAAAGTTATGTGGTATTGTTGGTGGGTTGTTTGCATTTACGAGTATACATCACCTTTGAACGTTCAGTATAGGCTCAAACACATGAGCTTTTAACTATTTACAATTAATGAAAGCTCATGATTATAGCGCACCAAAAGTTATGTCGTACTGTTGGTTAGTTGTTTGCATGTTCTCGTATAGATTACCGTGCTAGTTCAAGATAGGTTCACATGTATGAGCTTCTAACTACTTACAATTATAATAAAATTGTCTAAGTAATCACCATGTAAATTTTAGGCTCAGGTACCTGAGCAGAATGAACTGTTGTACGCGGACATTGACATCGCGTTTCTAGAGATGAANAGAAGAGAAAGGTTACAGACCACCATTACAAATTCGTAAAACACCGACGGGGCTACACATTTTTTTAGATTATAAAGATTATGTAACGTATATAACAATGGCCACTGTGTCATGCTTATTACCTGATGTCTTGCAGACCTTTTCTGAACATTTGTGTCGAAAAGTCTATATTGTTAAATACTCACCACTGACTAGGTTTATAAAGTTATAATATATAATTATGTATAATCTACACAGCACTGTTGTATGTTATTGAAACTTTATTTTAACACAAAAAGAAACCATGTAACAAGCGTTACATAATTAGCTTCCACTTTTAAATTTTTATGCTTTTAGGATGTGACACAAGGGCAAAGTGTGACAATAGGAAAATGTGTTCATACTGAGCAAATTCTATTTTTTTCACAATGTTTTTAACTTTAGTTATAAAGTATTCTCAACATTTCTCTTCACTTGCCTTGACAAAACATTGAAATAGCGGTGGGCTGTTTCTGTTTAACAGATTATATAAAACCTTTTCCACATACAGATGAGTTTCCACGTTTGCGTAGATCATATTTGAAAACATCATGAGAGATCGAACATTTCTAGTTACATTCTCACTGTCTCGCAACGTATTTTATTGTCAGAAAATGTCATCATCATTTTCCACAGCTTGGAAACCTTTCTTCAGATGCTTTCAGTTTGCAAGCCTTAATGTGAAAAGAGCTAATTCATGTATCTCACCAACATTTTTTTTATTGCAATTCAACTTTAATTTAATAACTATTACAATTTCTTTTCATTTCAAATTAAGGCTTTAAACTCACAATTAATCAGCCATTTAAGGTCCTAACAGGTCTTGGTGTAAAAAAAACAAGACGGACACAGTTATCAAAACTATTTCATATTACACGACTGAATGCAGTCTCAAAGAAGGAAAGCCGATTTGATCATTTTTACTATGAACAGGATAGTCCATGCGAGAAAGTGTACATACGTGAATTTTGAGATCACTGGAGATTTAATCTAGCATACACGAACAGTATGACACGTTATGTCTTGTAAAATATTATTCCTTAATAACTATTTTGCTATGCAATTACATTTACCAAATGCGGTGACCATCACGTCTCTCAAGACTCGTGTAGGAAATCTTGAAGGAAATTACAAGAATAGAAGAATTAATACAAAAAAATATGCGGCAGTAGTGGAGGCAGTAGTGGCGGTAGTAGTGACAGTAGTAGTGGCAGCGGAAGTAGTGGCAGTGGCAGTGGCCGCCCCCCTTAACCCTAACCCTGGGCAGTCTGGTTAACACCACCCTACAAGTGACCAGTAGTGAGTTCGGTGTGAGCGCTAATATGTCGGGCGGGTGACGTGCCGAGGAAGTACCGGCTGTGATGGCAGATGGGTTCGGTGTTAGCTCTGATATGTCGGGCGGCTGACGTGCCGAGGGAGTACCGGCTCTGGTAGCAGACGGTGTCTGCACTTCCTGCGGAAATAGAACAAAACGTGTGTAAACATATATGTTAAATATATAAGTATGGAGAGATTAACGTATATGTATTGTTCAAGATGTATTAAGGTTACCTTCTGCTTGATGCGAGCGTCTGTAGCGGGGCTGGTGGGGCTGATAACGCGGCTTTTGGGGGCTGTTTCCTCGCAGTCATCGGCTGGTGGCGGTGACGCCTCACCTACCCTTCCAGGCTTTTCGCAGCCACAGGTTAGTCTCCTGCGTGGTGTTTCTGCAATTGAACGAATATAGGTTGTAAACGTTCGTATATGCTCGGCATTGATTTGTAAAGATTGTTGTACGTGAACGAATGTTTGAAAGTTCATCTCACATCAACTTACCGCTGGTCGGCGACGTCATAATGCTGATATGCCGTGGTTCTCCTTTTGCAAAGCATGTTTGCCACTGGATCCGCCTTCCCGGCGTCCACCTGTCGCGCCTGCACTGTCAGAAGTTTCCGGTTGAGCGTGAGGCTGAACTGAAATGTTGGGTGCTTTGCCGCTAGGCCCGATCTGAAGCATATCGACAGTGATTATGGCACGTGTGATTGTCATAAGCATCCATTGTATGTCTAATCATAGAAAAATACACAGCATCATCAATCCAGAAAGTGAAAACTTACTTCGCCCATGCTGACTCCAGCCACTCATTTATGTGGCTCTGATTGAGGTCGGGGTTGGAAGAGCCGCGCCCGAAGATCTGGCAGTCACTGCGGTCTTGCACTGTTGCGTAATGGACACGTGCCACCACGTCACTGAATCGACGCAGCAGGTCCATTTTGTTCCGTCGTAGGTGGAAGTACGCGTAGCGCCCCCATTTGGCTGTTTTGTGAGCATCAAGGCTCACAGTGAAGTGGAGGCCGCCACGGAACGACTGCGCACGTTGCACGTGCTTGAACTGCAATGCAAAGCGCCAATGTGTCGATAAGCATGGCGGTGAACATGTACCGTTTGTATACTAATCAATGAATGAAGTACATACTCGGAATTCAACGAACTCCCCGGCGCGGGAGCCGTTGGGCACGAGCATCAGTAGAATCAAGAGGCATCTGATGCGGGCGAAGGACTGTTTGTGAAGTGGTCGGTGGACTTCAGCTAGCCCTCAAGGTCGACGTCGGTGGGGATGTCCGTGGTTCCTGGACGCGCCGCTCCACGGTGCGTCTAACGACCGCCTTCTTCGTAGAGGACGCACATCCCTGTATCTTGCGAACGGCCTGTTAAAGTATATATCAATTAGTTTGTGTCAAACAGCAATGCACATACGCTACAAAAACACTGCATAGTTATTGTCCATGCTGTAATGTATGCATATGTGTTTATCGCGTCAGCGATACTGGCTACCACCAGCCGCTCGTCCTGGGCCAAACGCAGGAACTTCAAGGCGGAGCCAAGGTTGAGTCTGACAGTTCCTGGCAGGTGCTGCTGCTGGAAATAGCCGTCGGCTACTTCCAGATGGTTAGTCCACTGGACGGTGTTATCCAGGGGGCCGCCCTTCTGGTACCCTGCCAGGGCGTGGAACCTGTTCAGTTTCATGGACTCCTCTAGTACCTTGGGGGCTTCCATAGACCCACCACATCTGCCGGCCAGGTGCTCGCACCAGGCGTTAACTACGGAGACTGAAAGAGATATATAATAGAACAACACTTGAACAATACTTGGCGTTGGTAAGCGATATCAACGGTCACTATTCGTTATACTTACAGTTACGTCGGCCTTTCATGACGCGCGCGCTGGGGGCTAGGCCAATACAGTGAGCCCGGGAGTGGAACTCCCCCTGCTCATCCTCCTCCGCCTCGTCCTCCTTCTTCTTCTCCTCCGCGTCACTCCCACTCCAATCCGGGTCGGAATGCGGTGCGGTCGAGGTCGCGGTCGAGATCGCTGTCGAGATCGCGGTCGCGGGTGCGCCCCAGCCTTCGCTCTCGCCTCAGGTGTCGTCCTCTTCGTTACCTGGAGTGTGTACAGTGAAGTTTGTTCAAAAGCAACACATAGAACGAGACTTGTGCGTTGTCATATAGTTCGTATAACATACATGATATAGGCCAGCTTAGACACCTACCTTATCAAAGGCCTCGTACGCGACAGCGTACTCGACGCTGCCGTATTGAAGTCCGTGGGTCGATGATATCAGATGCGGCCCGCGTCTTACGACGGTGGTGCCGCACGTGCGGCGCTGGTAGGCGCGGCCGCTCCTACAACTCTTCTCTTCCCTATGGCAGCCTTGGCCGCAGAAGTGGTCTGGCGGATCTCTGCGCCTGAAAGCCCTTGTTGTGACCTGAGGTGGTCGTTTAGGCGGATCAGGGAGACCCGGATCCCCTTCTCCCTGACACAGAAGGGACAAACCCTGGCCTTGGACTTGTTCGTTTTCTGATTGTTCGGGCTAGTTGACATTTTCTGAAGTGAAAGTTTAACAGTTTAAGCAATAAAGGTCAAGTTGCAATGTACAGTGGCAGCCTAAGTTGACCTTCATAAAGTTTAATTGACCCATACAGTCACCGTTAGAAAGGTCTGGCCAAGCCCGACCAGGAACAGTTTGAATTTTGGGGATCGAACTTTCCGTTCAGGAGTTATGGTCCTTGGCGCATATCAACTGTCCAAAAACAGGTAGCTGGTACGGAAAACCATACTTTTTGCATGCAGTTCGAAAACCCCTCGTGAAAAGTAATATTTTTCGCCATACTCACCCTAAGCCCTGCAACATTAAAAGTTCACATGTGAAAACAATATAACACTACATCTACGGTCAGTTTACATATGTCTGTACTTACGATCTCGCTGCAAATCACGTAGATAACATAGAAAAACACTTCCAAAAATTTGCGCTGCTTACACTTACTATAGCGTGTCTTTGTTTACATTAAACCGGTTACATGACATTAAAACTGGTAGGTTACATAGGCTATAACTATTCGTCCATCCGTACGGCTAGAAGGTTTAAAGTGACCACAGTCGGCCATTTCTTGACTTATATTCTTGAAACTTGGCACAATAATTAATATGTGTATGCCGTACCGGTAAAAATAAAAAGTTTGACCTAAATATTGGCTCGGGGGTAAAAATTTGTTTTTTTGGGGGGG
>VMBQ01009591.1:15246-29903 GCA_007657795.1 Dreissena rostriformis
AACGGTCACTTTTCGTTATACTTACAGTTACGTTGGCCTTTCATGATGCGCGCGCTGGGGGCTAGGCCAATACAGTGAGCCCGGGAGTGGAACTCCCTCTGCTCATCCTCCTCCGCCTCGTGCTCCTCCTTCTCCTCCTCCGCGTCACTCCCACTCCAATCCGGGTCGGAATGCGGTGCGGTCGAGGTCGCGGTCAAGATCGCGGTCGCGGGTGCGCCTCAGCCTTCGCTCTCGCCTCAGGTGTCGTCTTCTTCGTTACCTGGAGTGTGTACAGTGTATTTTGTTCAAAAGCAACACATAGAACGAGACTCGTGCGTTGTCATATAGTTCGTATAACATACATGATATAGGCCAGCTTAGACACCTACCTTATCTAAGGCCTCGTACGCGACAGCGTACTCGACGCTGCCGTATTGAAGTCCGTGGGTCGATGATATCAGATGCGGCCCGCGTCTTACGACGGTGGTGCCGCACGTGCAGCGCTGGTAGGCGCGGCCGCTCCTACTACTCTTTCCCTTCCCTCTGGCAGCCTTGGCCGCAGAAGTGGTCTGGCGGATCTCTGCGCCTGACAGCCCTTGTTGTGACCTGAGGTGGTCGTTTAGGCGGATCAGGGAGACCCGGATCCCCTTCCTCCTGACACAGAAGGGACAAACCCTGGCCTTGGACTTGTTCGTTTTCTGATTGATCGGGCTAGTTGACATTTTCTGCCCTTGGCGCATATCAACTGTCCAAAAACAGGTAGCTGGTACGGAACACCATACTTTTTGCATGCAGTTTGAAAACCCCTCGTGAAAAGTAATATTTTTCGCCATACTCACCCTAAACCCTGCAACATTAAAAGTTCACATGTGAAAACAATATAACACTACATCTACGGTCAGTTTACATATGTCTGTACTTACGATCTCGCTGCAAATCACATAGATAACATAGAAAAACACTTTCAAAAATTTGCGCTGCTTACACTTACTATTATAGCGTGTCTTTGTTTACATTAAACCGGTTACATGACAGTAAAATTGGTAGGTTACATAGGCTATTAATATTCGCCNTGGGGGGGGGGGGGCAAAGTGACCTATCCTCGGGCGCTGTGTCCATTTTTTTACGATTATACAATGTACTTTTCTATATTTCTCTATATTTCTCATGTCTACACCTGGAATATTTGGTATATTTAGGAAGGTGTTGGACGGGGGTGAGCTCGGGGTCGGCCCGGGGTCAGGGAGGTTAATTAAGCGGGCCACGTGCGTTCTTAAGGTGGTGTTTGGGCCTAAATATTGGCCCGGATAAGATTTTTTTGGGGGGTCAAAGTGACCTATCCTCGGGCGCTGTGTCAATTTTTTTACGATTATACAATGTACTTTTCTATATTTCTCATGTCTACACCTGGAATATTTGGTATATTTAGGAAGGTGTTGGCCGGGGGTGAGCTCGGGGTCGGCCCGGGGTCAGGGAGGTTAATTAAGCGGGCCACGTGCGTTCTTAAGGTTGTGTTTGGGCCTAAAAAGGCCATTTTGAGAACATATTGTGAGTTTTTTCGCGAAATCTATTAATAATTAATATTATTTAAGTAGATGTTGGTATATTTAACAATAAATCGAAAAGATATTCAAGAAAAGTGGAAACATGTTTGATAGGGGTAAAAAAAACGATTTTTTAATAAAATTGAATTGTTTGTAAGCCCGTTTCTTATTGCAATATTCTGTGAGGCTAGTCATAGGTGTATCAAAGCTATATTTTTCCGTTAGTACAAAGTACCACGGACACATTTGTGTGCGCATTGGGGTATAGCTGTGTCCCGGGGTCGAAATATGGTGTGTAAAAGTGGGTAACCCGCGTCAAAAATGAGATATATTGAGCCTCAATGCTTAAAGTGCAATTCTTAAACGGCCCAAGATATCTAAAAACTAGCACCCGGTTCGTGGCCAGGGACTCTTTGTCACATAGAGTTGACTATCTTATTATTTTATTTCGAGGTAATTTGTTTTGTTAAAATATTATATCTATATATACATACACATATCATAAATAATAAACACATGCATGTTGTATATATAACTATAGCAGTCCACCTTTAGTGTAAACTTCGGTCTGGGATGGGGCCAAGTAGGTGAAAAACCATAAAAAAGTCGTTCTAAGAGGAAAGCCAACATTTGTACGTAGTTGATAATTTGACCGTAAAAAATTATCCGGGGTGGGCTCCCAGTGACCCTAATAACTTTTGAAGGGGACGAGACATATGAAAACGGACTTCAGATTCGTGCTCAGCCTTCTATCTTAACCCAAGAAACGGAGTTTCAATCACGACCTCGAACATTGACCTCTGGGTTAAAATTTCATCCTCATGTATACATCAGGTGAAAATTTTACCCTGAGGGTGACCCCTCCAAAACGCCCCAAACTCGGTATTCTAGTGCAGGATTTATTGCTGAGCACGAATCCGATGTCCTTATTTCGATATCTGGACCCCTTCCGGAACTAGGGAGCTGCAAAGGGGGTAGAGTTCAGTTAAATTACGGACATTTTTACTGAAAATCTACAACACCTCACTTGGCCACGCCCTAGTCCGACCCCTGGGCATAAAAAGGGTTGGGGCACGTCAAATTGTTCGTCGTACCTTTTTCAACAAATCTAGATATTCGTCAGACGCAAAGTGTCACATAAAAGAGCAAGTACATAGCCAAAAAGGCTTAAAAAAGTGTCCAAAAAAACATAGGGTTGGTCACTTTGACACCCCCAATTTAACCCCCGTCGCCACCTGTTCCGAGATTTTTCGAGTTCAGCCACCTGAGAGTACAATTAGCCCTCAAAAGACCAAATTTCAGCCCTACAAGTGCATCAATGAGGTAGAAGGTTACTTTTAAGGGCCAAAACGCAAACAAAATGTCAAAAACATCCAGAGCCCCTCACTTGGCCACGCCCTAGTCCGACCCCTGGCCACCCGTGCACCCATAAGAGCACGTAAAATTGTCCGTCGTACTTTTTCCAACAAATCTAGATATTTTTTCAAGCGGATTATGTCACAATTCTCAAAAAATTAAAACCGTCCAAAAAACGGTAAAAATAACGTCAAAAACGGTTTTTCTGACCAACACAGAACACCATAGACAATTATATTATTTTTTTCTAGAAATTCTGCCTCATTTTTTAAGACCTTTCCAATGGTATATACCATTACAGGGTACCCGGTGGCTACGGTACTGCTGTATAGTGCCTATTTTCTCACTTTTGGCCAAGTTTCACGAAAAACAAGGGTCTCCGGCGACTTCTAAGTGCCATAACTGCCTAATTTATGGGCCCAGGGGCCATAACCAACTACCTTTTTCAAGGAATTTCTATTTCTATTTCTAAATTTCTATTTCTATTTCTAAGCAAGAGGGTGCTTATGCGCTCAACTGATACAACAAGTAACTTCACTGTTCTGAGAAGCAAGTGTTAACTAGGGTTCACAATAAAACTGACCAACACCTGGTAGCCATGTTTTTAACAAATTATAATAAAAATAAAACCAAATCCAGATATTACAACAACATAATCGTTTTAATAATGTTAGAAAGTTTTATGATGAGTTAGTTACAAATGTTTTATTTAGTGTTTAAATGGTTTTACTTTAGCCATATAAAGTACACTGTTCAATGATTATCTTAGCGCAGAATATGGGATTTGAGTTTCCACTTAGCGGAGTATTGAGANGATCGAACATTTCTAGTTACATTCTCACTGTCTCGCAACGTTTCTATTGTCAGAAAATGTCATCATCATTTTCCACAGTTTGGAAACCTTTCTTCAGATGCTTTCAGTTTGCAAGCCTTAATGTAAAAAGAGCTAATTAATGTATCTCACCAACATTTTTTTCTCATTAAAATACAACTTTAATTTAATAACTATTACAATTTCTTTTCATTTCAAATTAAGACTTTAAACTCACAATTAATCAGCCATTTTAGGTTCTAACAGGTCTTGGTGTAAAAAAAAACAAGACGGACACAGTTATTTTAACTATTTAATATTACACGACTGAATGCAGTCTCAAAGAAGGAAAGCTGATTTGATCATTTTTGCTATGAAGAGGATAGTCTGGGCACCCTGGGCACCCGTGCACCCCTAAGAGCACGTCAAATTGTCCGTCGTACTTTTTCCAACGAATCTAGATATTTTTCAAGCGGACTATGTCACAATTCTAAAAAATTTAAACCGTCCAAAAAACGGCGAAAATAAAGTCAAAAACGGTTTTTCGGACCCACACAGAACACCATAGACAATTATATTATTTTTTTCTAGAAATTCTGCCTCATTTTTTTAAGACCTTTCCAATGGTATATACCATTACAGGGTACACGGTGGCTACGATACTGCTGTATAGTGCCTATTTTCTCACTTTTGGCCAAGTTTCACGAAAAACAAGGGTCTCCGGCGATTTCTAAGTGCCATAACTGCCTAATTTATGGCCCTAGGGGCCATAACCAACTACCTATTTCAAGGAATTTCTATTTATATTTCTAAATTTCTATTTCTATTTCTAAACAAGAGGGTGCTTATGCGCTCAACTGATACAACAAGTAACTTCACTGTTATGAGAAGCAAGTGTTAACTAGGGTTCACAATACAACTGCCCAACACCTGGTAACCATGTTTTTAACAAATTATAATAAAAATAAAACCATGTCCAGATATAACAACAACATAATCGTTTTAATAATGTTAGAAAGTTTTATGATGAGTTAGTTACAAATATTTTTTTTTTGAGTGTTTAAATGGGTTTACTTTAGCCATATAAAGTACACTGTTCAATGATTATCTTAACGCAAAATATGGGATTTAAGTTTCCACTTAGCGGAGTATTGAGAATGTCGGCAAACTCCCGGACAATCTCAAATCTCATCATTCAGAATATTCACATATTCTTCTTTAAACTCAGTGGTGCGTTAGACTAAACAACTAATAAAACCAGCTGTAAAAACACAAAATGAGCTTGATGGTCAAACTAATCGCGAAAATTTAGAAAGAAATTTTAAGTGTATTCAGAATATTGGGTTAACGCATGTTTGCGATACAAGGCCATTGGTACCTTATGAACTCAATGCCTTTGATAAGTGGAGCATTTCAGTCAATCCAGTGCAATCTCGAAGTTTTACTGTAGTATCAGTATGTTTCCTCGATAAATGTTTGCCTTGTATCGTTGTTTCTTTTGGTTAAGGAATTAATTCAAATATATTTAGAGACAACTGTCATACGTTGTTATAATTAGTATTGCTAAAGTATTATTTAGAAATTGCCTGTAACTCATTGGGTAATGTTTGAGTATATTTAATCTTGTATTAACTCGATAATGTACATCAATTACGTAACAACTTAGTACCAGTAGAAGCAAAGATGCAATTGTCATTGAAGTTAAATAAATGGTAAGCAAGATGATAAGTAACATTGAATTGGAAACTAGTTACGTTAGGGTGTAACTTTGAGATTGTGTCAACACTCAACTCTTCGAGGAATTGAAAGCCTCGCTCAGCAGTTTTGTCACGGTTGTGGCACTAATTGTCACGAACACATGCCGTTGAGGAAGTTATTTGTGAGTGGTCTTGAATTGAAAATCTAAACCCCACTTAGCTGTAGCCTATTGTGCTCTTGTATACCACGGACCATCTCTTATGACTTACTGTTATACCATTTAAGGGAATGGCTAGGGTCAAGTTTTCACGGAAAATAAGAATCACTGAATGCTTAAATGTCAAAATGTTACTGTTACCGCATATAGCGCTTTCCGGTCTGAAACTGGTACAAGATGGGGATGAGAAAAAAAATATGTCTCACATTTTACAGATAAGCTATGAGAACATTATGAACACATTTAATTCATATGATCATCGTTATGAAAAACAAAACTCGGCGAAATGCATGTTTGTACAGTTTCATCCCAGATAAGCATGTAAAGTCCACACAGGCTAATCAGGGACGACACTTTCTGTTTGTATGGTATTTTTCTTTTAAAGGAAGTCAATCCTTAACGAAAATCCAGTTTAGGAGGAAAGTGTAGTCCCGGATNTTAATCGCGAGGCGGGCTTCGTTTGGTTTCATCGCAAAATCCATACGCTCGGTTCCAGACTTGTAGAGTTCGTCTGCATCTTTGGAGTATCTTTCCAAAACATCTAGGTCAATTCTAGCGAACATCTTGTTTGCAATATTGACAATGACCCCGTCGCCGGTGTTCCTTGTTTGCTTTATTTTACTAAACGCCACGTGCCATTTTCGCAGGGTTGTTAGTCGGGAACCCCAAGGTCTCGCCGATCTGCTTTTCGGTGTTCCCCCGAGCCCCTAGGCATGCTAACATCAGCGCTGAGCCTTCGCTGTGAGGTGAAATCAGCACATTCCCTCCGCCCTTCGAAACCTTCTGGTATAAACGCCATGGGAACTCAAATCAGACGCCATCATTTAAAGTTCTATCCTTGAAAATACCGAGAGCTGTAATGAAAACCAGACGGACGCGTCCCACTTGATCAATAGTTTACTGAGTCGCCAAACTTTGAGTGATTGTAATTTCTGGCCAGTGTAACAACAACCACTCACGAAACGCAGGTCGTAGCTTACTCCGATGTAGCAAGTGTCCATAGACATTGCCGCCTCACAAGTTATCTTTTAATTTTAACCATTTTTAATATGAAAATAAACAGACAAGTTTGCTTGCCAGTCTCATCGTTCAGAAAATTTTTCGGCGAACATCACAGAAGTGCACTTGCACGTTTGTTGTCATAAATATCTATAGAAATGGGAAGACACCAGAACATTGTCATAGACCAGAGACCAACGCAAAGGTGTTTTATGCAACCTAAAAGATATCGAGGATGAATATCACTTTGTTCTGAAATTCCCCTATTATGCTGATGTTAGAAACACATTGATTCCAAAGTATTAAAAAGTCCGTCCAAACATGTTCAAGTTTATCAAACTTCTTAAGAGCTCTAACAAAAAAAATGTTAAGAAAACCAGCCATCTTTAGTTAAAAATGCTTTAAATTACTAGAAAATACGTTACATATGTAGTTAAATATAAGTATATGTTTCACTTAAGAACTTTGGTACAGAACAATGTAATAATTGTAGTAATTTTTTAACTACGTTTGACATTATGTGACTAATTTGTATTTACCTCAGCCATATGCCATTCTCACGAAACATGTTTATTTCTTGTTTCTGTAAATTGATCTTTCTTCAAAAATGATGTACCGGTATGTTTTGTATTTACTTCAAACGCATTCTGTTATTGTTTATGAGTGTTAATGATGATGAGCGTAATGCTTAAGTCAAAATTAACTAATCTGTTCTGTTCTTTTCTATTCTGTTTTTGTTCGGTGTTTTAATGTTTATTTAGGAATTTCTTATCGATTTATTGACTGAATACATGCGTTTTGCATACGTTTTGCGTTACTGTAAACAGTGCTATTGCCAACCAGCCCGTACGGAAGTGACATGAAGTTTGTTTTAGGTTTAACGACAAAAATATAAAGTACTGTAACGATCGTTCATCCTTAAACGCCCTAAATGAAAGATATAAGTGGTGAAAAATGACCTCTAAGGTCAAGATATAAATCCTTTTTCATATGGAGTAACCAATCAATATGTGTTTTCTGGGTTTATATAATTAAGAAGAAAACAATCATCGAAGTATGAGGATCTTGTATCTTTTTATCTTATGTTGACAAATATTAAGGATGTCGAAGGAAACTTTCGACGCAATAGACCTTTGCTGTACTTAAAGATACTTGTAACTCGAGTGTTATGACGGTGTAAACCGTCATATTAGGAAGTAAAATCACTCTGGAAAATTCAAAGATCCGTGTACAGTAGGATACCGTCATGTCTGTGTTTGAACTGATAAATAAATATGTCACATATCTGTTTTTCGTACGAAACCGCCCTACCTATTTTAGATTTATTTAAATACTACAAACTTGAAAAACATGTTTCTTTAGTTAACATATTAGATAAGGATGCGTTCATAAACAGTTCATTATTTCATGCAATTGTTAATTTGAATATTTTCACATTCGATATATATCCTGAAACATGCTATTTACACTCTTTTGAAGACGATATTTCCAACAAAACACACACAATATGTCAGAAACACTTAAGAAACTGTTATTTGGTCAACACATTGAGTAGGTCGCTTTGTAGACCTGAACCAAACATATCTTGTTAAACACCTAAGTGCTAGTGTCCGTATTCGACATAACTTCAGTGTACGTTTAAATTCATCACTTTTATCATCCAATGTAAAATACAAAATAACGCCACATTTAAATATTGGTAATTGCTTTGCTTTTTATAGTGCTTTACTTTATGGTTGATCCAATGCACATCATTTAATTGTTCATGAAATATAACTCACACTAGAACAGCCGGTACATGGTTCACTACAATTATATTTCCGGCATCTAGATTTTCAAGATTCATAATATGTTTTGGTTGTTTTCTTTGATTTAATTTATTAAAGTCATTGTACAAGAAATAGTACGGCTACTTTAAAGTCTTATTTTAGTTCGTTACAACAGTGAAATTGTCTATGTTTATTGTGAAGACTACATTAAATAATATGCTAATTAAAGATCATATTTTAATAAAAGCAAAAATACATTTATTGATATATACAATATTGATACTAAATATAAGATGTGAATATAAATGCATGTGTTGTTTTATTTTATTTATTTATTTCATATCAATTTATTGACTAAACGCATGATTGTATGCATATGTTTTACGTTACTGGAACCAGTGCTTTTCCAACCAGTCAGTGCGCATGCGGGAAAAAACTCGATTGTAAACAATAACAATCAACTGGGTTTATCCCGACAATATTGACATTGAACTCGTGAATTGCTTTAGCATAAACTTTATACATCGATTGTTTCAAAAACTATTGTGTATAATATATAGACAGCATTAACAATATCATTTAATTGAACCGGGTCATGCACATATGGGCCTTATGCCATATGCGGCCAGCGTAGCCACAGACCAGCTGGAATAAGACCCGTGATGAAACCCTATGATAAAATTCTAAAAAGGCTTTTGAATTATAACATTAATAATTTAATCGACCATCATCACGTGGCTCTGTTTTGTTTACACTTTTATTACATTACTCTGTTAAGTGAATAACGTAGGAAAAAAGAAATATATATGAAGCCATCGTTTTGTTTTTTCCCTATATATTCAATACAAACAGTCCATCAAATCATATTGCATTTCTGCTTTAGTATATTGTATCGTCGTTATCGTAAATATTGATGAGTTATTCAGTTTGTGTATCAATCGGACACTGCAATCTAAGGACACTCGGCGTTACTAAGCAGCATGTTTATCATTCAAACAATGTGTATCAATCGTACACTGCAATCTAAGGACACTCAGCGTTACTAAGCAGCATGTTTATCATTCAAACAATGTGTATCAATCGGACACTGCAATCTAAGGACACTCAGCGTTACTAAGCAGCATGTTTATCATTCAAACAATGTGTATCAATCGGACACTGCAATCTAAGGACACTCAGCGTTACTAAGCAGCATGTTTATCATTCAAACAATGTGTATCAATCGTACACTGCAATCTAAGGACACTCAGCGTTAATAAGCAGCATGTTTATCATTCAAACAATGTGTATCAATCGTACACTGCAATCTAAGGACACTCAGCGTTAATAAGCAGCATGTTTATCATTGAAACAATGTGTATCGATCGGACACTGCAATCTAAGGACACTCAGCGTTAATAAGCAGCATGTTTATCATTCAAACAATGTGAATCAATCGGACACTGCAATCTAAGGACACTCAGCGTTAATTAGCAGCATGTTTATCATTCAAACAATGTGTATCAATCGGACACTGCAATCTAAGGACACTCAGCGTTACAAAGCAGCATGTTTATCATTGAAACAATGTGTATCAATCGGACACTGCAATCTAAGGACACTCAGCGTTAATAAGCAGCATGTTTATCAATCGGACAATGCAATCTAAGGACACTCAGCGTTAATAAGCAGCATGTTTATCATTCAAACAATGTACGAGTAGGTCAGCTTAAAACAGTCATGCAAATTTCATGTTCACGTTAATATCTGTACATATTATACAGAATCTAACACTGCTTAGTGATGTTTATCTAGTTTTATCTCATCATCAGACGCGCATTGTTAAAATAAACCCCGTGGAATATATTTTCCTTTATTTCGGCAATGCTTAAATATAGCTGTCACGCGCGGCGGACTACTTTTTTATGCCCCCTTTAAAAAAAAGGGGGTATATTGTTTTTGGCTTGTCTGTCATTATGTCCGTCATTCTGTCTGTCTGTCTTAAAACTTTAACCTTGCTCATCACTTTTGCAATATTGAAGATAGCAACTTCATATTTGGCATGCATGTGTATCTCATGGAGCTGCACATTTTGAGTGGTGAAAGGTTAAGGTCATCCTTCAAGGTCAAAGGTAAAAAAACAACATATTTTCGAGGCGGCGCATTAGGGGGCATTGTGTTTCTGACAAACACATCTCTTGTTGGATTTATACATGAAATGAATGTTTACTTTTCAAATCAATATCTACCGTATATAAATTAAAGCCGAATTTCCACTTAAATTTATCTTAAAACCGGCTTTTCGTACTTTTATTTTTCATTCAATTAATTGCGCAATTTATGACGTATCTCGTGTGACGTAATTTCTGTGACGAAACACACCAGTTTAATTTTGACTCTCTGGATTTTAAGATGGACAAGTCGGACGTGTTAATTTATTTAACAGTAAAATATTTGTTAAAGAATCGAACAAATCCAAAACGTATTTCGGATGGTGTGGTTGTAATACATAATTGTAAATTTCGATATAAATAAAATAACTCGCTTTGATAGAAGTACGGTTTCGAAAATTGTGTTTTGGGTCTGTGACAGAACAAGTTCAAACGTTATTAACAAAAAGTGTGGTTAAAATAAATGTCGAAAAAAGGGATTGAAGAACAGAAAATGGAAGTACATATCGTTGTAACTGTATTTTATTAGGATTAAATTAAAGTTGTCATTGAGGTAAGCGTGTTTTTATAGCAATGAGATGGCGATGAAGAAATCAATTTTGTTAGATCTATGTGTGCAGAAGTTTTAACTCGCCATAAAAGCAAACAAAACTGACGAAAATGAAAATGGTTATTACAAAACTTTAGTGAGTAGAACAGGAAGCAGTAGATTTTGACTTTGTTATGCCAGTAAGTAAAAAGTGTGTAAAAAGAAGAGTTGTTTATAGACTAAAATTTACATTATCGGTGGGGATAAATCATAAATGCTGAATCATGCCTGACGTAAGTTCAAAATGGCAGCAATTCTTTTGTTTATTGCAGTAGTGAAACTAGAATTTTAATTTGAACAAAAGCGATTGTGTTCTACTTGAGTGTGTAACATTTGGAAAGTTGATTAAATTTGAATCGAGGCATATAGCGATATTTTTTCTTGTTACTCTGCTTTTGCGTGGAATTCTTAAGGACTATTTCGAGTGGCGTAAACGGGAAAGATCACAAACAATTTTAATATTACTACGCAAGGTTAGATTCAGTTTATTTAATCTGATTTTGCTATTGTTTTTAGCAATTAAAGACTACTATTTTGATTGCATAAGAAACAAAATTTAATATAAAAATGTATGATAAATAGAATATTGATGGGATAAATCGAATACTAGGTGTATAAAGCGAAGTTCATTTTGCTCGGCCCGAAAATCTGAACCACTCGCCAAGGCTCGTGGTTCAGATTTTCTAAGCATCGCAAAATAAACTTCGCTTTATTCAGCACCGACCTAGTATTCTCTATAAGTTTGGCTAATTTCCTTATAAAAATGTAAACATTCTTTGCTGGTCACAAAAGTGTTTTCTGATTAAAACTGTTGAGTTTACAAAATATGAAAAATGGTTGTCAGTAGTTGTGTTTTCTTTCCTATGACTTTTCTATTATCAATAGAAGCTTTTCCGGTGTATATAATTCAAGTGTCCCTTTGTGGCAGGATGTAATGTATATTATAACTAACATGTATGGTGTAAATACTTCATTATAACTTGATGGTCAGTGATGCAATTTTATGTGTCGGCAATGGTTCAATGGGTTGACATTTTACCAATACAGATCTCATAGTTTACGACAGCACTTTCGTACAGAGGGAAGCGTTTTAATAGTTTAATACGATATCATCAATAAAAAAGAATTGCATGAACGACAAATCGTAACAACACACATGCACGACTTTAATGTGTAATAAACCTTTGTTACCCGTCAAACTTTTACAGTTATTTCTTATTTTAAATCATTACTTAAATGTGAAAGGTATTACATAATTGACGATCGTTATTATTTAATAATACAAATTTACCTTGGTTTATGCCAATGGTCTTTTTTATCTATTATACCTGGAACAACACATATAAACGCACGTGGAGGCTTTTCTATCGGAACATTCAAAGTTTTTATTTAAAATAGTATATGATATCATTTGACTACATTCTGTGCAATCTCACAATAAAATCATTCATCCGTGACGATTGGAAAATGTAATGTGAAAGATTAAACATGCCCAGAGTAAGAAATCTTACATGGAAGATAACACATATCCAGAAAAAGTTCAAAATGTAAAGATGAAGATAAAACATGTCCAGAGTAAGAAAGACATTTCTGTTATACCTTATGATAAAATATGACATTTCTGCAGTTAAATAACAGCAGTGAAAATAAACAAATTGTTATTTTCACCGTGAAAATAACAAATTCCGGAACTCCATTTTCTATTTTTAGATTATCCTATCAAGATTTACTTCCCTTGTTTATATCCTTGTTTATATTTGTTCTGTGATAACGAGAGAAATAAACTCGATATTCCACTGAATCCAACACGTTTTCTTCTCATTTTATGCTTTTTTTACCGTTTATTTACATTGGTAAAAGAATTTAACTGAAGAATTTCGCTGGAATAATGACGTCATTGCGTCAACAAAATGACGTCATTTCGTCAAAAAAATGACGTCATTTCAATGTATTGAGGTACGCCATTGGAGAAAGGGTAACCTTTCAGCGAAAGGGAAACAGATGTTAATTATTTTCTTGAAAAAGGGGCATACAAGAAACAGAAAATTTGTTCATGTCAGTGTAAGATCGTTTATTATTTCACTCGTGATCATAGAAAAATAATATGCGCCACTCGTGAAAATATATTTTCTATGATCACTCGTGAAATAACAAACGATCTTACACTTACAAGAACAAATATCCTCTATGTAATTTGGAAGATAAATGCGGATGATAAAGATGTCCAGCGCACGATCGAATGTCTTAAGAAAGATAAAAACACCTCATAGATATATAATGTGAATGTATTGAGAAGACCAACATCGCAATTATTAAACAATAAGAATATTAATTTAAATATTATGATAAATTGGTGGTTGAGGAAACTTAAAGAAACATAATATAGGTAAGTGATGTTCATACACATGAATGAAACCTCTTTATGCAGTCAATCGTTTGTATGAACATACAACATACTATACAAAATAAATATTACCAAAACTGTCTTTATATTTGCTTAACTGAAAATAATAATGTACATTCACCTGTATATATTTGCAAAAACCAACATACATTACACATCGTTAACATGTTTGATACTACAACATGTACCCGTATGAAACATTTCTAACGTAATTTGTCGATAGTTTACACAAACCGAACTCACACTGATTACTGTACATTCGTGTACTCGTGTACACCGTTATCTAGACTAGAACGAGTGAACTGTTTCCTATATTATATTCTTTCTCTATTATGCAGGAATTTACTTATAAAATAACGTTTTAAGAACCTTTTATTCGTAAGTTCGAACACAAAACAAAGACGCCGTTGGACTACTACAAATTTGTTCAAGTCCTTCTGCAAAACAGGATACGGGCGACAATAAAGCGTCTAAACTCCGAGTTGAAGAACCCAATAATAAAGGGATTCAGAGTGCTGTTGATCACGTATGATCTGTGGGCGAGCACTTCCCAGGCACTGCTCGTGTGGTCATAGGTCTGCAACAGGCTTATAACAAAGTACGGTACAAAGCTAAACAACGAAGCAGCAGTCATTACAAACATCATTATTGTGATGCGTTGTTCTATGTTTTTATTCCTTTTGCTTCTAGAAGACGACTGAAGTTGTTTGTCTACATGTTGTATGCCTTGTGATTTAGAGATTGTATTTCCTTCAGTAGACGAAACAGATGTCACCTGAACACTCTCTGTTGCTTCGACCTGTTGACTTCCATATGTGGTACCTTCGGAGAGATTTGTTATATGGTCTTGATCGGATTGGATTGTGTAAATATTATGAACTTGTAGCCTAGAATGTTTGGAGTGATCACCAAGACGGTTTCTAACAGTAGCAACTTTCCTTGCTATTAAGCTGTATATAACAATTATGAGAATCGATACAGACACTAGAATACCCAGATCCAACATATGAAACACTGTGATGGTTTCCTTCAATTCCGGTCGCCTGGAATGCATGCAGTGTGCGCCAGAGATGGTCCTGTTGGCAGACATCACGTGTACATCTACTGGCGTAAGCTCTAAGAGCCAAATATCGCGCAGTGC
>VMBQ01009592.1:0-19537 GCA_007657795.1 Dreissena rostriformis
AGCAAAGCCAAATATGGGTAGGTATACAGAACAATGGTAAATAAATGTTTGGTGGTTTCCTGCCCAATTACTTAGTCCACGTTATAGATACTACTTTGGATGTTATAGTGTTATTATATTTATCCCATATATTTTACCTCCGATGGGAACCAGAAAAGTACAGATATGCAAATATTATGGTTGAATGCAGCCGCTTGATATTTATCACAAAACAATAATTTGGCGAAGTTACAGTTACTCTTCAATTGTAAACAACTATGTAGATACGAATAAACAAGTTTAAAACACGACAAGTTATGAATTGACCTCTAAAACTTTTTCATTTGATTGTAANCCCTCTTCTTCGAAGGGGGGCATAAATATAATTTTAATTTTCACAGTGAAACTAGTTATATTAATTATGGAAACAATGTTTTAAAACAACAACAACAACATGCAACATGAAATATAAATATACAAATGCTATATTGAAAATAAGACACAGGGATAATATGACAGCACACGGCTGTTTTCAGATACTAGCGGGATCACTGAGAACTAAACTAAAAATAAGCATTGTAAATGTATACAAATGTTACACAGAACATTTTGTTTGTTTAAATTAATATTGCTTTCAAACCAACTCTTAATCAGACATGCCAGCAGTCAATATCATTGACAAAGATTATTAACCTAATTCTCTCACAAAATGTCAAGAAATGATACATGTTGCAATAGAACAGAGCTTCAGTGAAAAAAAGGTTTTAATTCTGTGGTTTACTTGAATGAGTTATTGTTTTAGTAACACAAGGACATTTACGTACAAGAGATGTTTGTTCATATAAATGCCTCCAAAATTACCTGATTTTGAAATGATGACAATTTATGATGACACATTTACTGAAGACATTGCCATAATGTATCTAATAAATAGTGAATAATTACATTGTGCCAAACTCAGATCCAGTATTTTTTTTATTTCAAATAATCTCCTTAATAAGCATTATGCAGTCTACCAATTTGCATGATCATAGTTCAAAGCTTTCTCTAGATGCATGTATAAGGCAGAAACAAAATTGCAAATGTACAGACTATCCTACATAGCCACCAACAGGGTCAAACCAACTAATAAGGCTACTCATAAATATACTACAATGTACCCCGGTTGCGTTTAAACTTTAAGGGTCTTTTCTGTACCACAGAGTACCTGGGGTACTTTTAAGTACCCGAGCCTACAATGACCAATTGAGCATGAATACGCTCTTCTTCAAATCAAAGGGGGACATAATTACAAGATGACTTACTGATTTTACGGTCACCAAAGCTCAAACCTTCCGACAGAGGTGTCCAGCCGGCATTGTTCTTCACTCGGACCGGCGCTCCATGGGCCAAAAGCAACCTTATGATTTCTGTAGTAAATGACAATAACATGTACCGGACTGAAAAAAGAGCTGCTCAAATAATCTTTAACTGAATATAACAAATCTTTCAGCTAAAAGCCTTGTAAACTGATATTTAATATGTATGCAGTTTCACGCTTCACAAATGCTTTCATAAAATTTACCGAAAGAGAAATTTTTGCTCTTGAACATTTTTATAATTTAATTCATTTTTTATAAAGCTAACAATTTTCAGCGAAATAAACAATATTTTTCTTTTATTTGAACTAATGTCCTTTGACAATGCATTGGACTACTTATGAATGATGGACTGGTGTATCAAGTTTTATTGGCAACTTTGTTTTTAAACTGATTATAATTACATTTCAACTTATTTTTGTTTTCACAATGATGCACACAATTGACAGTTACTAATTGACTCCAATAAAATTCAACATACTTAGTAGTGTTGTAACTTGTAGTACTGTACTTAAATGTTTACATTATTATAAATATAATTAATTTTTTTATTTATTAAAGAATAAAAACACATAATTCACAAATAAGGCTGCACTTGTAACTGTGATACCTTTGTGTCCAAGCATCACTGCTAAATGTAGAGGTGTATTGCCTGAAAATAAATGATTTCATGATATTTTGTAAATAACAAGAAAACCTGCAATTTACAATACAATACAAATTTTATTACAAGTCGGTGCATATATGACACTAATATAACATTAGCTATGTATAGCTATTTACCGACATTTGCAGACAGACATCCAAATAACATGATTACAGTGAATCTTGATGACCTACAAGGCTACAGTCTTGACAGGCCTACTAAATAGCAAGACAACTATTGTTTTGGTTGTTAATTTTCAAGTCTGTTACTCATGCCAGTAAACAATATTCAAGTCTGTTACTCATGCCAGTACATATTCAAGTCTGTTACTCATGCCCTATTCAAGTCTGTTACTCATGCCAGTACAACAATATTCAAGTCTGTTAATCATGCCAGTACATATTCAAGCCTGTTACTCATTCCCTATTCAAGTCTGTTACTCATGCCAGTACAACAATATTCAAGTCTGTTACTCATGCCAGTACATATTTAAGTCTGTTACTCATGCCCTATTCAAGTCTGTTACTCATGCCAGTACATATTCAAGTCTGTTACTCATGCAAGTCTGTTACTCATGCCAGTCTGTTACTCATGCCAGTCTGTTACTCATGCCAGTACATATTCAAGTCTGTTACTCATGCCCTATTCAAGTCTGTTACTCATGCCAGTACATATTCAAGTCTGTTACTCATGCCAGTCTGTTACTCATGCCAGTCTGTTACTCATGCCAGTCTGTTACTCATGCCAGTACATATTCAAGTCTGTTACTCATGCCCTATTCAAGTCTGTTACTCATGCCAGTACATATTCAAGTCTGTTACTCATGCCAGTCTGTTACTCATGCCAGTCTGTTACTCATGCTTGTATTCAAGTCTGTTACTCATGCCAGTATATTCAAGTCTGTTACTCATGCAAGTATTCAAGTCTGTTACTCATGCCAGTATATTCAAGTCTGTTACTCATGCCAATATTCAAGTCTGTTACTCATGCCAGTACATGTTTTTTTTGGCCCGATTTTATAGCCGAAAAACGGCTATATTCCCAATGGCAAAAAGTATACTTTTTCCCAAAATGTGCAAAAAAAATCCCAATTAAAAAAATTAAAAAAAATAAATAAAAAGAAAGTGAGTGTTTAATGATTATTTTATCTCAATTTTACTTCACTTACATCTTACAAAGTATATAAAACAGATTTATATGATTTTGTTCTTTTAATTTATATTACAATAAAGAGTTATATCAAATTAGTTTTTCCGAAATCAGTGGATTTTTTGCGCGAAAAAAGAAGGCTACTGAATTTATTTTCCCAATTTCTTGAAAATGCCGATAAAATTTCCAATTCCAAAGCCATGGGCTATCTTCCCTAACAGGGGGGAAAAAAACCTGCTCTTAATAGAATATTTTGGATTTTTGGAATAGAAGATATAATTCAACATATATCCAAATTGTTATGTAAATAACAATGTGTTAGAAGTTATGCCATACCTAAAAATAGTCCCTGAATTGTGACATCACATTCTTGGTAAAATTCGTAAAAATCAAGGCCAAGACAAATTGAACATATTTTTTGTTTTATTCTTAAAATTTTATAATAAGAATTTTCTTTCATAACTTGAAAGTTGAATAGATTATCTTAATCTTAGTGTAAAACGCTAAGATAATGAATTCAAGCTTCTGTATTGTTTTATAATCTATATTAAATAAAAGACTGTTCACTATGAAAAATGTGTAGTATTTTCTAATAATTAATCTAATCATTTTCTTATTTGCATTTCAGTGATTTGTTTGCTTGATACTTTACAGCCTGTGTCTTTTGGATTGGGAAAAATACCGCCATAAACCATGAAATTGTGAAGAATAAAACATCATTAATATGATTTTAAATAAAAGTATTCCAACCTTTTTATAAGTGCATGTTTAACTGAATTTTTTTAATGTATGTTATAAAGTGATTTAGTCATTTAAGTGCTGCTTAAATTTCTTCTCACAATCAAGATAATGTTTAGAAAACATCCTTTCACATGCATGTAAAACTTAACCTATAGATTATTAAATGCCTATACAATTTAAACTTACCTTTTTTCAATATTATGTATGGAATCCAGTTAACGACTTTTTAATTAAATACCATATGGCATGATATGGGGCACAAAATCATAAGGTATTTAAAGAAAAAGAAAATATATTATTAAATGCATTTTCTACTTGCTGTTTTTTTTGTTGTTGTTATAAACCTGCTTAATGAAATAACAATGTCAAATGTATTTGAATTTACATGGGTTTCATTTCAACGTAAGAATTTTACCCGGTCTTAATATTTTTCTGATCTTTAGTGTTTTAATTATATTGTTGGAAAACTAAATGTGCAGATAATTTCTTTAAAATTGAATCATTTTCAGAGAGGTAAAGACTCAGTCACCATGGAGATGAGCATTAGCAACTCAGCTGAGACCTGTTACAAGTGTCACAAGCAGGGCCACTATGCGAGAGAATGCCGGTCAAGTAGAGGGGGCAGGCTATCTGGTGCATCTAATGGTATTGAAGTTGTCTCCTTTTATGTACAAATGAGCCTTGCTCTGAGAAAATGGGGTTTATTGCATGTGCGTAAAGTGTTGTGCCAGATAAGCCTCTGCAGTCTGCATAGGTTAANGGTTTACATGAAGAGGTTGCAGTCAAATAATATGAGTCGCGTTCTGAGAAAACTGGGAATAATGCTTGTGCGTAAATTGTCATTCCAGATTAGCCTTTGCAGTCCGCACAGGCTAATCAGGGACGACAATTTCCGCTTTTATGAAATTTTACGTTAAAATGATGTCTCTTCTTAGTGAAAATCCAGTTAAGGTGGAAAGTTTCGTCCCGGACTAGTCTGTGCGGACTGCACAGGCTAATCTGGGACGACACTTTACGAACATGCATTTAGCCCAGTTTTCCCAGAACGCGACACATATAGACACACGCTCTTTTTTTAAATATGCACCAACAATAGATGATGGTTACACTTTCTTGCATAAAGTACTTGTTTTGGGTTAAGGTAAATGAATACGAATGATGGTATTAAGACAATATGCATACATTTTATTCTTTATTATTGTAAATAAATATTCCACAATAAACAATATTTCATTAAATCTGAATCACTGTTTTATTTGTAAACAACGCTGATAGCAATTACTTTTTTGTCTATATTGACGAATATATTGTATATGAACTTCAAAATTGTCAAAGTTATGAGCCTTTTTGCACTTAAAATTTTTCATATCAGCCATTTTGGGGAGGTTCAAATGGTTTTGTAGCTAGTTTCCACATTAATGACTTGAGACGGAGTTAACACGGGATGAAAACACATCATCTCTATGTCAAAATGCACTTAATATTGATAAAAATGCACTTAATATTGATAAATCTTTATTAAGATGTGTCCATATTATTATTGACAGTAAGAAAGGTTGCAAATTTGGGGTGGCGGTATCAACGTTTAACACCATTTGTATACATATTAAAAACAACAATATTCATTTATGGTTGTTTTAAACGTGTTAAAAAATCAATGACAAATGCCAGCAATCCTACTTAGCAGCTGCTGTAAGATAAAGTTAAAAATGTTTGATAATTGTTTAGCGAAAAACTATTTAAATATTCAATATGTTCTAGATTCTTCAGGATCGCATGATGGACTCATAGCTGGCCTGGTGATTGGTGCGCTTTTGTTTGTGGGCGTGGCTACATTCATTGGGATATGGATCTACAAAAAAACGCAGGTATAATTTGCTGTCACAATAGACTGCAATAGAAGTTTGTGTGTTCAAAACCGTAAATCCCAAGTCTCACTATTGCCGGTAGAGCCCCGGTCCATCCCGGTTTGCTAACGCCGGTCGACCGGCGAGAACCGGGATGATTCGTCGAAAATTGTTAACGCGGTCACACTATTTCCCGGTGCCGCCCCGGTTGAAGCCGGTCAACAGCCCGGCAGAGTCCCGGTCAACACCGGACTAGCTACGGTTTATCCCGGTGAAGCCCCGGTTGTCGCCGGTTATGCCCAGGTGGAGCCCCGGTGAAAGCCGACAGCGGCCCGGCAGCGTCCCGTCAGAGCCCCGGTCTACCGAAACTCCGCCGGCACTCACCGGGGCTTTACCGGCATCAGACCCCGGAAGAGCTACGGCAACGCCCCGGTTTAATCGCGGTCGTCGCCGGTAATGCCCAGGCGTAGCCCCGGTGAATGCCGGTGGCGTCCCGGCAGAGCGCCGGTTTAACGACGAACCGTAGCTATACCGGGACTCTGCCGGCATTCACCGGGGCTCCACCTGGGCACCACCGGCGACAACCGGGGCGTTGCCGTAGCTCTGCCGGGGTCTGTATGGGCCCCGGTGGAGCTTCGGTGCCGTCCCGGTTGTTCCCGGTGCCGTCCCGGTTGATCCCGGTGCCGCGCCGGTCGTTGCCGGTCCTTCTCGGTGACTCCCGGTTCATCCCGGGGGTATTAAACATTGTAATACTTACCCGGTGGAGCCCCGGTTGTCCCCGGTCGTCCCCGGTTCATCCCGGTCGTCGCCGTTGAAGCCCCGGTTCATCCCGGTAGAGCCCCGGTTCATCCCGGTAGATCCCGGATCACGCACCGGGGCTCTACCGGCATCATAGTGAGACTGAGCCTTAAGAGCGGTCACAGCTACGCTAGCATTATCTGCAACTGACTTCATATCAAGTGCGTGTTACCATGGATAAACTGGTTATGTCATAAAAATGCAAAGAAATAGCATGAATATCGTGTATATTGAAGAAAAAAAATCAACAATTACGCACTTTTCAGAGAACGCTTATTAAAAGGCGAATATTTTGTTACAGTAACAGAAGGCCAAGTGACGTCACAGCCAATAACATTGCTTTGCAAACTGATGCCAGGTCAGATGATATTGAGACATACGAAGAAATAAACATGCGAGGTGAGAATGAATAAGGATTAATATTCGTGGTAAACGAGATATTATCACCATAAAGTCTACAGAGTAGCCAATGTTAATATATACGAATGCATATTATTATTTCATTTTTCATATATTTTAACGTTTCAATTCTAACATGATATTGACTGTTTCTTCTATACTCAAAGAACGAAGTCTATTCCGTCCAAGAGACAATGCAAAATAAACCCAATACTAAGCGCATCGTAGTTACATAACAGAAAATATAAATACGAGTATCTTATCTTCAAAATATGTGTCATACGCCCATTGTTTATTGGCCAGTAAACAAATTAGTCGTTCTGTTGCGTGGCTATTAAGTCAGCCCGGTTAACTCTCTCCCGAATCTGAAAATGCATCAGAACTCTGAAGAAATGGTTGATTGTGTATATGTCATGTAAATAACTATAAATCGAAAATTGTTATAAGAATAACAACAAAACCGCGCTCCACTACTTATAAAGAAAATATTTCCCTTTTCATTCATTACAGATGGAAGCGGTCTTCACGATATAGAGATGCAACCTGTCTATGTGTTGCACAGTCATGCATTCGCCGCGACCAATCCAAGGGCTGTACTATCGGGGCTCTGCAGTCAGTACCAAGAATCTGACGAAGAAGTCCAGGTGGAGAAAGATGATAGGTGCATTATGTCAGCCAATGAGAACAAAGACAAGGCAGCTGAAAGCGAGGACAATATATATTTAAATACAGATTACGGACCAATCTTGAAAAGGGATAATAACACAGACGATGAATATGAAAATTTAAATCCTGATTCAGACCACGTAATTTATGATACCGCTGAAAATGAAAATGCATATACCTATATGAACACTGATTTTATATCGAAGACCGACATGAACGATCGTGAATCTTCTAAAAAATATGTTAATATGAAAACCAACCATGGACTGAAAGATGAAAATAGTCACTATGATGATGAAACAATTAGAGGACTAAGTGTTGAGTCAGTCGGGAAAAAAGACATGGACATTAACATGCCGTCTGAACAAACCAATGAAAAAAGGCTCAAAATTGTTTATTATGCAGAGTCGGTTGGTAAGGATGGTTTATATTCACCTGATCTGGAGACACCAGACGACGAAACAATGAGCGGTAACAAAATACACTACACTAATAGTGGAAATGGGAAACCGTGGCAAAAACGAACATCAACAGCAAGCTTCAGGGCGATGACAAGCGTCAAAGAACGCTCAGTTCGTATATCAGAAAGCATTGAGCCAAGTTAAGTTGGCGGTGAAAGAATTAAATCAAAGCTACCGGTATCTCTACCTAGTCGGTCTAAAAAGAAAAAAATAAGGCAGACATTGACTCCAAATCAAGAATACAAAATAGCAATAACGTCTCAGATTGTAACATTGGTGATAACGACAAGGGTCCATATCTGACTGATAATTAATCAAATGGTGATGCAGAACAAGCTACTGACATCCAAAAACTGAACACTGACAAATATGAAAATAATTATATATATATATCCTGAATATGAAGGTGCAGATAATGGTTCACCTGAAACGTATAATATTAATTACATACCGAAATGCATTATGTACATACATTTGCTCGAACACAACATATTCAGGTCTATTTTTTTAAATAAAAATGTATTGGACATTAATTGCTTAAACAAAAATAAAAATGGTTTATAAACAACACTGTTCTTAAACGTATAATAATCCTCAAGATACACCAGGTATCAGTTATAACCCGCCCTGGACTCCCATGTACCCAAAGTTTTCAAACAGTTATTTAAACTACAGCACGGTAAACACGAAATTCTTGTTCAATTGTGTATATTTAAATCGGAACACATGTATGCATACCTCCATTAATCAAAGCTGACATGTTATGCTGTTATTTACACATGAATTACACATTAACACTCAAAATCAACGAATATTTAGTAAAATATGTCGTATAATAAATTTAACACATAAACAAATCAGTGTTCAGTATAGTAATAGCAAAACTTTCAACGCTAGATGTGGTCTGATAACATAGATATTAGATTTAACAAGATACAAAATGCACATTTTCATTTTTTTGTTGTACACTTTTTTCAACACATGCTCAAGTACCAAGTTAGTGTTCGTGTGTCGTATGAATAGATATCGTTGCGGGAAATGAAAATGGAATATATTGTGCCATAAAAAATATAAAAGAACATTGTATATCTTGTTTAATCTATGTTACAAGACCACATCTAGCGTTGAAAGTTTGGCTATTGCTATAAGGAACACTGATTTGTTATGGGTTAACTTTATTTTACGAAAAAGTTAATGAAATATTCGTTGATTTTGAGTGGTAATGGGGCTTTAAGTTTTTTTTAGTATAATAATTGCGCACATGTGATTTAAAACAAGAATGAAGTAAGGCGATGTGTGGTGCCTATAAAATATGACAACCATGCATTTGCGTATGTCGAATGTGTTATCAATTTTGAAATGATGTTACACAATACCTATACATGCATTCATAATTTTAAGAACATAATCAAAGCTATGGTTTGTCAACAATGGTGCTGACATATAGTCAATTTAATATCAACTTCATATATTTACGTCAAAAATTCATTGCCATTGCAACGCATATTTTTCATTATAATAATATATTGCAACTTTTGTTAATTACTTTGTGCTGCATTTGATAGATATTTAAAAAGTTGGTGGTTATCTTACATGTGACTTTAATTAAACGATACACTCTAAATAACTTGATAGTTTTATCATACATTTTGAAGGTCGTCAAGGTAGAGCGGTGATAGGCGGTGGTATACAGTTAAATGATATTGTCTCGGTGTCTGCATTCGTTCAGGTGTGGCTGTATGTATCCGCAAACAACCGAATTTACTAACACAATGTTTGAAGCTTCCTTGTGCCAGGGAGGAGGGGATTATGTGATGTATTAGATGTTCCCTTCCTCTTTCAAATCAAGGAAAATAACTTTCATTTACGGTAAAATTTATCTTTCGTTATACAAATATCACTTACATAAAAACTGGATGGTACAGACAGAATACTAATATAGTGCGTGTGTACTTATCTAGGATACGACGGGACTAAATTGTATGCAGCAATCCCTACTCGATGGAATGGATCATCGGAATTTGTAAATTGAAGCCATATGACTTCTTGTTCCTAACTGACAATATCATGTGAATGCGTTGACTACCTCTTTTTCTGAATTAATCATTGACTAACAACGTTTTGTTGGTTCTCACTTTTTTCACTAAAGCAACCATGTCAAGTCAGTCAGTCGCGGATTCAACCACTGTAACCAGTACAGTTGCAGAGATGACTAGTATAGCCGATGCAACCACGACAACTATTACATCTGAGAACACAACTAATTTCATCGAGGAAACAACCGATTTGAGAGGTTTGAAACACTTTTTTCTTTATTTTGTTTGTTGTTGCTTGTTGTACACAAACTATTGAGTGTATATTATATCTACAAAAATAGTTGTTGAGATATTGTATAGTATAGTCAAGTTTAAGTTCTTTTATCAGCAAATCGCTTGCTTGACTAAGTAGCTAGAGATGTTGTCGGTTGGCTTATACTTGGGTTTCCCGTTTGAGTTATTGTATTGGCTGGATTATAAAGTGTATTTTAGTTTTTCTTATTATGTATGGCAAATTCCTCGTTTTTATTCGGGTAGTCGTGATCGATACGTATATGTATTGACAAAACGAGGTTAACCATCGCAGGTTAAGGTGAACGCTTGACGTTTCACATAGCCTTCTACTTTCTTTAACGTTAACATTCTATCTTAAAGGGACTTGTTCACGTTTTGGTAAATTGACAAAATTCAAAAAAAATGTTTTATGTGTGCACATTTTCGTTGTAATTGTGATATGTGCGAGGAAACAGTAATACTGAACATTTACCATGCTCTAAAATATATATATCCATTATATGCATCTTTCGACGATTTTAAAACCTGAAAATAATAAAGCGTTACAAACGCGAAACGATTGAATAATTTGGAGAGTGCTGTAGTTATCGTTATATTATGTGACATTACAAGGATTGCTAGACTTTTACTGCACGGGTCAGTGAATCGAGTCCCGGTGTGGATTTTTTCTTTCTTAACTTTTTCTTCTTGTTTTACACTGGAACTATTTAGTTCCGATGTTTAAATTGATCAGTTTAAAGCATGAAATGAAAAACTTCAAAACATGCCTGAATCTGTGAACAAGTCCCTTTAAATAAAGGCGTTCGGTGGCTGACAGTGGGCTGAGATTTTGTTAACTTATTGTATTTACTTAAACCGTATGTTATCAGTGTGATATCAGTTTGAAATATGTCCGCCCGTGTTGGGATTTCGAAACATGTTTCTCCTATGTTGTGATAAACTGCACACATACATACATAGTAATGACCGTAAGAAAAATGACGTTTTGTTTGAGTAATTTAAGCAATTTTATAGGTGTTTCATGACAACATTGTATTTTCGCAAGCTTTAACTAATTCATGAGTATGAGCGATGAATGTTACTATAAATCAAATTTTGTTTTCTTTAATAAAATTCGTAACGACCAAGTATAAGCCGATACCGACACGTTAACTCGTATTTGTTCCTGAACCAAGAAGTGTGTCTCTGAGTCGTTTGAACAAATCTGCACAGCATAGTAGGAATTTCCCAAAAACTGTACATGGTTATGAACATGAATACATTTTCATCGGTGTAGCAGAGAATTATTTGTCATTAGATGAAACTGTTCTTTCGCAGATTGTCTGATACTACATCTTTTGAAATTTGACTTTAGTTTTTTATGCATCAGCCTTTTGTCAGTTTTTATTTTTGGTAAGATTGCATGTACTCGCTTTAACCGATGTTGCGCTACGGTGGTTTATACGAGGTCTGATTTATCATGTGTAAACCCATTACTTGATGACACTCTTGATCTGTACGTATTTCGTTGTAAATAAATAAATATTTACTTCCTTGATGATTACTTCAGGAAAATATACAACAGTCTCGTTAAAAAAGGCGATCATTAATGATATTTAATATATAAGAAAATCAAAGCAACATAGAAGTTACCTAAAAAAAAGCAAAAAGCTTAACTAATTGCTACAAAAATGCAATCATCTTATATATGCTTAATTTAAAGAGAAATCAATAGGTTTTGGTACGTACTTCGTGGTATATAAATCAATAAAAATCTATATATGCAAAATATGTAGCTGTATCAAGAAATGCCATCAGCTTGGTGATTGTTTAAAAAAAGCCAGTGGTCGTCGATATTTGTTTAGAACATGTTTAAAACCAAACACCCTTATCAATGGCATTTGCCATTTGCCCATTCTATTTGATAGCTGCTTTAAGATAAGGGTAACAAAACACGTTGTATTATTGTTTCAAGGAAAGCAACTCATATATGAAATATGTTTTAGATGTTCTGGATTCCGCTGAATCCAACGGTGGACTCATAGCTGGCATCGTGATTGGTGCGCTTTTGTGTGTGGTCGTGACTACACTCATTGGGATATGGATCTACAAAAAACGCAGGTATACATTTCTGTCACAATAGCACATATTGATATAGATGATCATAATACCACACGTATTTATTCTGTTGTTTTGTACCATTTTTGTCGATTTGAACATCAGTGTTCAGGTATTCCCAATATTACAATTGTAAAAGTATATGTCATAATATGTGCATCGTTATATCTGTATTATGAAGGATATTCTACATTGTATTCATTTTTCTTAATCCTCACGATACATGCTTTAGTGAACTATTAAAATTTAAACTACAGACCCGCCAAACATTTACGTTTATACGGATTTACTCCCAGTTCTTACTCATGGTTGTATATTTACATGTTTTATATGTTTACTAGTCGGTTATTGGTGCCAGTAGGTACTTTTATAAATGAGCATCTCTTTATTTAGTATGGGTACCTAATGTACTACTAGTAGGATGTAAGAATCATAAATATTGATAATACCGTTTTATGGTTCTTCATGTACACGTTATTGTTTTGTTTTTATAGATGGTAACTGTTATATGTTTGGAACGCCTGTCTTTTGTCAACAAGTTCGTGAATAGTGTCTTTAACAAAAACGTATATAACGTTTAGAAAAACTTGATATAAATATATAAAGATATGTGTATATTAATAACTTAGTTGATTGGCACGGATATACACAAACACTTTTTTCATGCCCATCCTTCTGTCTGTACGTTTATGCAAAGCTTCCTGTCTCAGCCCTATTTTTACCATACATTGATGAATTTTGGAATAACTTGGAACAAATGTCAACCACCATAAGACCACGTTTCGCGTGTAACGCCCGTCTCCCTAACTCAAAGGTCAATTCCACACTTAGAGATCAAAAGTCAAATTTGACCATAAAAATCCTGTCTTTGCTATATTTTTGCCCTTTATTGGTGGATTTTGAAATAAATATGCACCATTTTCAACCATTATAAGACGACGTGTAGCGTGAAGCACCCGTCTCCCTACCTCAAATGTCAATGTGATACTTAGAGGTCAACGGTCAAATTGCACCTTAAAATGTTTGTTTTTTACACAAGTGAAGTTTTTAATCAAAAGTGAAAATATGGACACATGTCTTCTTTTTATTCATTAATCCATCAAATACAATCACTCTTTTGATACACTGTTTTACATTTTAACATTGTAGTAGATGTTTATTTTTTTACATTTTACTATTATAAAACATGTACAATATAGTGCACACGTTTTATTACATACTTTCATCTTTAATATACTTTATAAAAACAACATTTATTCGCAAATACGTTCACATTAATTCCTTTTTGGCTTAAGCTGCATTTGAGAATCGTCAAAAGTTTAATGCAATGATTTTCGTTCACAAAAGGGTAAAGAAATAGCATGACTAACATTAATTATAAACGTATAAAGTAAAGGAACAATTATGTTATTTCAAGAAAATATAGTTTTGTGTAAAAATAATAAATAATTACTATGCGACCCATAGACATATTAATCTTCCTACGTATTTGATGGAACCTTTGACTACGAGAGTTTTTTTTGTTTGATTTATATTAACTGGAGAATATTTTGTTACAGTAACAGAAGGCCAAGTGACTTCAGAGCCAACAAGATTACTGTGCAAAAAGACGCAAAGTCAGATGATATGGAAACAGAAGATGGACCATACGAAGATACAGACATGCGTGGTGAGAATGAATAAGAAATAAAATTCGTGGTGAGACGAATTATTTAACCATGCCAACAATGACAAGTCGACAAATTTAATATATCCTCATGTATATTGTTAATTTTATTGTGTAATACTATTAATATAACTCTCAATATGATAGTTTCCGGTAATTGTTTTTTTTAATTATATTCAACGCTTCAGTTCTAATATGGTACTCACTGTTTCATCAATACTCAAAGAACGAAGGCTAATACACCAAATTGTGGGTTGACGTATTCACAACCCTTATTAAACAATAATCACTGATTTAAAGAACGACTTAACAACACCGCCTTTCACTATTTACAATATATAGAATAAATATACTATGTTGATTTGTAAAACACTTTCATTCAACACAGATAATAGCGGTCTTCCAGCTTTAGAAATACAACCTGTCCATTTGCTGCACAGTCATGAATTTGCCGCGACTAATCCAAGGGCTGTACCACCAAAACCCCCGAGGCTGATCAATCGGTACCAAGAAGCTGATGACGTAACTAAGGCGGAGAAAGATGACAGGGTCAATAGGTCAGCCGATGAGAAAAAATCACATGCAGCTGATTACGACAACAATGTGTATCACTACGCAGATAATGGACCAGACTTAAAAATGGATTTTAACATATCAGGTGAATATGTTATAGGTAATATTGCCGACAGGAATAACAGGGGATATTCGAAAAAAGAATATACTAATATGAACACGAATCCTGGAACAAATGAGAAACGGAGTCATACAGATGGCGAAGAAAATAACAGACAAAGTGTTGAGTCAGTCAATAAAAAATATATGGACATGAACATGTCTCCTGAACCGCCGAGGAAACTTGTGCATGTGAACACTGATCTACGGTTGAATATTTTGGGTTATGCAGAGTCAGGTGGCGAGGATGATTTATATCCACCTGATCTGGAGACATCAGACTACGAAAACAGGGAGAGCGGTAACATAACAAGCAACTCCGGTAGTGATACAGGCAGTGTGGATGATAATTATTACATTGAAATGAAAATAGGAAACCATGGCAAAGACGAACAACAGCCGCAAGATTCCGGTACGGAAATGAAAGCAATTTCAAACAGCAAAGAACGATCAATAGCAAGATCAACAATGGTTGAGCCCAATGAAATAATTGAATCAAAGTTACCAATACCTCCACCTAGGCGGTCTAAAAAGATCAGAAATAAGGAAATTGGTACCTCCACAACAAGAATACCAGATAGCAATAACGTCACAGACATGAGTAGCACTGGTGATAACGATGGTGGTTACTATCTGAATGAGAATACACCCGAGGGTGATGCAGAAAACAATACGGGCATTCATGAGCTCAATAAAGAGAACGATGACGATGATTATATATACCCTGATTAAACAGGTGAAGATAATGTTTCAGCTTACGCACATACAATGCATTAGATGCCAATATGTATTATGAACATTTGCGGGAACAAAACTTTTTACCGG
Organism: Dreissena rostriformis; assembly: GCA_007657795.1. Taxonomy (NCBI): domain Eukaryota; kingdom Metazoa; phylum Mollusca; class Bivalvia; order Myida; family Dreissenidae; genus Dreissena; species Dreissena rostriformis. The sequence goes on from VMBQ01009592.1 coordinate 15,635, forward strand.
TTAATCTTGTTCTGATTAACTGTATTGGACTTAACCTTTATTGACATTGTTTAATAAAAAATACAGGGTGCGTATCAAAAAAACTATTGCTTGCATAATGTAAAACCTTCTGATACCTATGATAAAAGTTGTAAGACACCACGAACAACAATGTATTGTAACTTTTCAATCACGTAGTTCAACTAAATCTTGGTAAAAGACTAAATTATTTTTATTTTTCAATATTGTATATTAAAGTTAAAACACATGAATTCATCTACAAATCAATATAACATTCTTATAAATAAAGAAAATAATACTATGTCCAGTCGATGCATTAATAATATACAAAATGCAACAAATTCGTATGGTGCGTTCTTACTATTGTTAAGTGTAAATGATTTCAACTTGAGCGGAGAGGTGTTAAATTCGCAAATAACATTAATGCAGAACTATATTCTTTTATTATTTTTTTGTGTGTACATGCACTAAATAAATATGTTCGAAATAATTTTTTCAACGTAGTCATGTGTGAACGCTATACTTAAAACAGCATTTCCTACACAATTGGCACAACTCAAATAATTCGAATGTTACCGAACTTGCTCACAATTGTTTAGATCAAATTAGCAATCGTTGACATTTTTATTGTATTGCATTTCGTATAAAATGTATGATTGAAAAACTGCTATTTTGCACTTTTTGAAAAATAAAATTCGCAAATTGATACGTTAAAGGTCGGTCCCAACTCTTCGATAATTACGCGATTCAACAGAACTGTACGTTTTGATGAACAATGTGGCAAAATATCACTGATATGACGCCAACTTGATTTTGTTTACTATACCATTACATTACCAAAAAGTATACATTAGCACCCACCTGATATTATTTTGGACCGATCGGGTTTATTTATTTGTTTAGTTTGGAACCATTAATAGCGAGCTCGAGGTGAGCACTACGGTAACACGAGTACTTGACTGTACAGGTTGAAGTTTTGAAAAGTTTGGTACCTGCGCGCGCAATATCCGAACCGGAAACCGGAACCGGACAATTTCGGAGTAAATAACCGGCGCCTCCTGATTGATTATAATGTTAAAATGGATAAAAAAAATATCAAATTTACGGCTTTCAAATATTCTAAAATTCTTCGCTGTATTGATTGTGACTATATTTCGAATAACGCATCTGGTTATTTCATTTTTATTTGAATCAATAAGCAAAATATGTGTTTATGTTTAGAGATAAGTATGACGTCACTTTGATTGTCCGCGCACTGTTTATGAATGAATACGACGTCATTTGATTTTCATTGTTGTGGTGACGTCACGTTTTCGCGGAAAAGTGGAGGACGTTCGGTTAATATAATTCTCATTTATAACCTTTAAATCGCGGATAACGTATAAATGAACTCGTGTTAAAATCGAAATAATCGACGTGTAAGCGTTGGTTATTGCGGTAACCTTCACACTTATCTCTTGCACAGCATCAGCGCAGCCTTTTACGTAACCTTCGCTAATAACCAACGGTTCGTCGACCCGATGCTTGTTACCAAACCACTACTTGATGTCTTTGGGGAAGATCCAAAAAACGCTCCGACAGTGGGGATCGAACCCGTGATTTCCCGGACGCTAGACGGACACAGGTAAAAAAAATAAGATCAATTTTATTTGATAACAACAATTTTGCATTGCAAGTGAAGCTTAAACTGTCTTTTTAAACTGATACAATCTGCGTTTGATTCAATTAACAAATCCGATCGTTGGAATTTTTTAATATTTTGACAGTCAACAAACAGACAACATTTCATTTGACAGAAAATGTCACTTACTAAATTTGAGNTGGTACCTGCGCGCGCAATATCCGAACCGGAAACCGGAACCGGACATTTCCGGAGTAAATAACCGGCGCCTCCTGATTGATTATAATGGTAAAATAGATAAAAAATATCAAATTTACGGCTTTCAAATATTCTTAAATTCTTCGCTGTATTGATTGTGACTATATTTCGAATAACGCATCTGGTTATTTCCCTTGGATTTGAATCAATAAGCAAAATATTTGTTTATGTTTAGAGATAAGTATGACGTCACTTTGATTGTCCGCGCACTGTTTATGAATGAATACGACGTCATTTGATTTTCATTGTTGTGGTGACGTCATGTTTTCGCGGAAAAGTGGAGGACGTTCGGTTAATATAATTCTCATTTATAACCTTTAAATCGCGGATAACGTATTAATAAAATCGTGTTAGAATCGCAATAATCACAGCATCAGCGCAGCCTTTTACGTAACCTTCGCTTATAACCAACGGTTCGTCGTTCCGATGCTTGTTACCAAACCACTAATTGATGTCTTTGGGGAAGATCCAAAAAACGCTCCCACAGTGGGGATCGAACCCGTGATTTCCCGGTCGCTAGGCGGACACAGGTAAAAGAAATAAGATCAATTTTATTTGATAAGAACAATTTTGCATTGCAAGTGAAGCTAAAACTGTCTTGTAAAACTGATACAATCTGCGTTTCATTCCATTAACAAATCCGATCGTTGGAATTTTTTAATATTTTGACAGCCAACAAACAGACAACATTTCATTTGACAGAAAATGTCACTTACTAAATTTGAGAGAATAGACAATGTTTTCTATTTGGTACAAGATGAACCACCTCGTAAATCACCAAATTCTACTACAAAAAAGTGTTATATCAATGGTATTAAATAACATGTTTTGGTGGGTGACATAATTGTCGCTGACCTACCTTGCACTAATTCCTAAATTATGGTTATTTGAAATTACTTTGACTTTAAATGCTCAAAAAGGAAAATAAAACAAATATGCTGCATGGCCCTTGTGAAATCTAAGTACAGTATGCAACATGGAGAAAGCATTGATGATGCTAGTGACGATGATGTGCACCTGAAAATTATAATTGACAAGGTAGCAACAGTTGGCTGTTCTAATTTGTTACATTGTATGTTCTAGTTGATTGTTTAGTGTTTTTAGGAAGTAATGCCAAGAACATACATACTAGATTAATATATATGTCCTTGGTATATACCAATCTTTGTTTGCTGCACAATTTGTTTATAGTTTCATGCATTACATCAACTTTCACCTATATATATCTTCTCTTCAGGTATACATAATTATTGAAGTATAGGTCACTTTATGGTTTAGATGATTACTTATAAAAAATATTGAAGTTATTTAGTTACAAGGACTGTTCTGTTGCTCTTATCCGCAGTTGGTATTCGAACCATATATATTTCTACGAGATTTGTGCAAAATAAGGTGATTTTATCTAAACAATACAGTCGGCAAATTAGCACCATTTTACAAACAGAAGCTTTAGTGGGCTTTTCAAACATTACTTCATGTGAACTTTTGATCTGACAATATACTGTTTTAAATCATAACAAAATTTCAATTAAATGTAATTCTTTGTAAAATTTTCCTAAGCAAGGTAATCATGCTATTAAACAACATTGCAGTTTACCTATATATTTTTCAAAAGGTCAGATAGCTTAATTGGTAGAGCAACCCAGGTTGGTATCATTAGATGGCTCATGGATGGTATCGGGTTCGAATCCCGATCTGACCTTCGAAGGTAAACTTGTGGTTGCAAGGCTGGCAACTGATAGTGTAACAATCTGTTTTGGGCGTGGTTTTGGGCTAACAGTTCAGTTCATCAGGTCACATGAAACACTTTAATATGGCACGTTTGTTGTTTAAATGCTGATTAACATAATAATTAAAAGTTCATTTCCTTATCTTTTATACAATCTTTACGAACTCCACGTTCTTCTGCTAGGAAGTGCCTTTAATAATTTAATTAAAATATTACGGGCAAAAGCCTGCGAAGCGGGATTTGACCGTTCATACATATGGAAATTTAGACAAAAAAAAAAAAAAAACAAAAAAAA
>VMBQ01009593.1:0-25447 GCA_007657795.1 Dreissena rostriformis
CTATAGTATTAAGATATTCAATGTTATACACAGGTAAAACATATTGCTGCTTAATTTCTTAAATTTTTTGTTGTCTACATTGAATATAGTCAAGGTCATGAAGTAACGAATAATTACTTTTCCACAGGCCCTTTCCATGTTCTATTTTGCTAAAATCAATTCAAAAGTAATAGGGGAGTGATCTGATTTGTAGCTTGCATGTATTTCCGATTTCCTGATAAACTGACTTAAATCATTAGTTTTTAAAAAGAAGTCCAGTCTGGCTTGTTGAACAGTGTTAGGCTTTCGCCAAGTGAAACATTTTGCATCACCGTTTATGGCTCTAAAAGTGTCTATTAGGGGTTTATCATTGATTACAGAAGATAACAATTCCCTTGACTTCTTATTATTATTCAATGTGTTATAGTTGGCATAAGCAATGTTGACATCAAGTACTAAATTTAAATAATATCGCTATAATGCTTACATGCGCTTTATGCAACAGTATTGAATGAAAATTGCAGATAAAATAAGGAAGTATTGCATCTGTCAACACACAATTAAGTATATTGCTGTTCCACATATGTATTACTTTCTGTATTATCTTTGGAACGCAGTTGGAAAAAGTTAATCGTTCATATAAATAACATTCAAATCAAAATGGAATTATGATTTAATTTTGGTTGGGTTCCTTTTACAGAAAACACATTCTTTCACCGACTTAAATATTTCAAAATCGTCCTGTGTCGATCCGTCCCGGTACAGTTCCTGTTTTAGTTTAAGCATTTGCTGATCTCAGATATGTTGGTATCTGTATTGATACATTCTTAACTAGCTCAACTGTGTGTTTTATTTATTGTTTTGTTTGTTATAAGCCTTGGTTGGGAAGCAGGGTTCTTTTAAAATTGTTCAGAAAATTTTCGAATGTATGTTTATTCTGACAAAGAACATTGTCTAATGAAAAGTTGCTAATTTATGTTAACCTATATTAATCCGTCAGATTCAATTATTGAAATGTTGGAGCATTATCCATGACTGTGTCCCACAAACACATTTTCTTTGTCGTTCTGTCATCTTTCATTTTACGGGCCGGTCCCACTAGCGTGGTATTGCCATGTATCGTCTAGGCGTAATACGGTATTTGCAGTTTATAAAACGGTTAATAACCCCAGGCTCCTCATGTAATTTCCATCACTGGGATGCAACTGATGCTATGTAAATAGGTAAACACGTTGAATGTAAGTCCGTTTATTCTTTTTGCCTAGTTTGAAAACCCCAACGTGCGCTGATTACGCTAATGTGTTAGCTGTTTCCGTTAAGTCGAGGTATCTGATTAGATGCATCTTTTAATCATAGCACTTTTCTATGCTTATCATATAATTCCCCATTTTAAATATTGATTCGGTTTGACTCTTGTTTAGTTTTAAATTGTGCATTATGTGTATATGTCAGGTGCCATTGGGTGTACCATTCATTTACTTTATTGTCATTATCTGTAACAAGGAAAATATAAACCGTTAGCGGAGGACTAGGAGAAATTGCTTCCGATAGATATTGCGAGTCGATAAACGGGCCCAAGTTGACTAAACTATTATCAACACAATATCACTTTTGTATTCAACCACTAAATACCAGGTAATTGGTACAAAATACTTACATACTTGTTAATCGAGTAATTAAATTAATGTACTCATTCTACAGCATTTAACGCCATGTGTCTACATTCCTCCGAACTAAAATAAGTTTTTTTTGTAATTCCAAACATTTTATTATATTCCGTTTGATGAAGCGGAACTAGATAAGTATGTATGACCAAAAACGAAGAAATATATTTAGTCATAAACAAAGAAAAAACGCAGCGCATAACAACCATCGAAAAGTTAAACTTGATAACAAAACATAGTTTGTTTACATGTATAAGTACTGCAGGACAAGTATATAATCTTTAAAAAAAAAAATGAGATAAAACATTAATATATGAAAAAAAAACATCTGTATTGATGTTAACTGGTTATTTAGTGGGTTTTTCTGTTGGCCAAGAAGACACTAATGATAATGCTGAGAACCTTGCGGTTGAGGAAGAAGTCGTTGAAAGAGGTAATGAAAAGACGTTAAAGACGGTACGAATTTTGTATTCAACGTATTGAATAGTTGATAATTGTTAGAATATACCTATACTTTGTGAATCGAGATTATTACTTGATGTACTCTTGTAGTGCTTGTAGATGTAATTGTGCCGCAACCTGTTCAACTTTTAGAGACTAATATAGATTTTCTTTAGTTCTGAACAATTTATTCCTTCCGGTTTCTTAATTAGGAACTAGATAAATAGAACTAAATAGATATTTTCATTGAGAACTATAGCCGCGCAAAACAACGATTAAAGTGCTATAGGTTAAACAGAAATAGGTTTTACAACTTGAGAAACTATTATTCGTAATCATGCTCTGATCTTTGAATAGAAGTAAGATGACAAGAAACTTATCGAAAGAATCGATTGTATTAACTGATTATTTTGTAATCGTTTGTGTTGACCAAGAAGATGAAAGTGATGATTCTGACAACCTTGCGACTGATTACGAAACTGTTGAAATAGGTTATATAAAGACGTGTCAATACAATACACAGGTTGTATTCAACTTATTTAATACCAGGTGTGATACTTAGACACTAGTTAAACGTTCGGGACGAAAAACGGGGAAATAGATTGTGCTGAGACTAAGAAATATAGCGGCATAAAACAACAATGAAAAGGTTAAATTTGAAAAAGACAAAACACGGTTGTGCTACTTGTTAAAGTACCCCACGCCATTATGTTTTTATCTTTAATACGATGTAAGATGAAAAAATAACTTATTAAAAGAAACATCTGTATTTATTCTAAGTGCTTATTTTCAATTATTGTTTTTTGCCAAGAAGATGCCAACGGTTATTCTGACGACCTTGCGGCTGAGGACGAAGTAGTTGGACGAGGTAATACAAATACGCTTAAACAACATAATAATTTGGAAATCAGTTTATTAAATGCTTCGTAATCTCAGAGCTATTCTTACAAACTCATGAATTGAGATATGAAATATTTGCAAAAAGTACACTTCATACTATAACGCCAAGTCTAACATCATTCGGAAATAAATTTGTTTTGTTTTATTCGGAATACTTTATTCCATTTGGTGTAATAATGTGTAACACATTCAGTAGGCACGACTAAAACCAAAAAAGAAATATTGTATTGAAGACTAATAAATAAAGCCGCGCAGAACAACGATTTGAAGTTTAAATTTAAAAGAAACACACAATATATGTTTAACTTGAAAAACTATCCCACGAAATAATTATCTTTTCTTAAATTAGCTTTCAGATAAAACATAAACTTATTAAAGGAAACATCAGTATTAATGTTAACGTCTTTTTGTGTTATCGTTCTTGTAACAAAGGATAAGGAGTTAAATATTATGCTGTCCGTTTTGCGGCTGATGACAAAGTTGTTTAAAATATGTCATTAACAGACTTTTAATATAATAAGAATTTCGTATTCAGTTTATTTAATGCTAAATAATGTATAAAATATACTCCCATACTCGTGAATCGAGTTAATACATGTATGCACAAAGTATAATGCATGTACCGATGACTTCACCTGTTTAACATCCTCCGAACTAAACATAGGATATGTTTAATTCGGAATAATTTATTCCGTTTGATCAACATTACACCGAGTTAATATGATCTCCTAATAATTGTCTTATCTTAAAATGTGTTAATTGTATGAAACGAAAGATTGTATTATAAACTGAATATTTTGTAATTGTTCATATGTGCAAAAAGATGCCGATGTGGATGCCGACAGCCTAGTGGCTAATGACGAAGTAGATGACAAAAGTAATATAAATACCTATTATACAATTAAAAAACATTGTATTCAATCAATGAAACACAAGATAATTGATAGAGTAAACTAGCATACTCGTAAATCATTCAATTAAAGATATTCTCAAAGTGTAGTTTATATAAAGAGGACGCAACTGTCTTACTTGAATCGAACACTAACAGTTAGTTTTTTTTATTAATTCGGAAGAATTTATATGCTTCGTTTTGATAAAAGTGATCTAATCAACCAAGCAAGAAAAGAAACACAGAAATATACTTTTTCATAGACTGTGAAATATAGAAGCGTATAACAGTGATGGAAAGGTTAAATTGGAAAGAAACGTGGTTGTGTTACTTGAGAAACTACCACGCGTTATCATTAAATCATCTTCAAATTGTTTTAATATTAAATAAAACATTTATTTAAAAAATCAATATTACATTCTTATTGTTTTTGGAATTGTTCTTGTTGACAATGAAGATGCGTATGGTATGCTGACACGCTTTTGGTGAAAGACGAAGTATTATTGGAAGGGGAGATATAAAGACGTTTTTTTTGATATAGTGGGAATTTTGTTTTGACCTTATCGTAAATACGGTAATTGATAAAAATATACTTAAATACCGTTATCATTCCATTTGACGCACATCCTCGAATGTTCTGAGATGCATGGTTACTATTCAAGTGAAAAAGCAAAAGGAACGCTAATGGTTTATTTTGCGTCCACTGGTTTACAGACGCGAATAATAGGTTGTCGTGGTATTTATACATGTACCCTCTGCGATCGCATTACACTTATTTCTGGTATATTGCCTTTTGCGCTGGCATCAATTTAAAGTTCCTCGTAAGCACTAAGTATGTGTATGGCTGGTGGAGTGTAGATCAATGAACACCTTAATATTTTGATGCAGTTTTACAATTTGACAACAAATGTGTTTTGTGATTGTCCAAACAAACATAAAACAAGCCGCGAGCCATATCATTTTTATTTCCGAAACGGTCTTTGCTCTGTAGCAAAACGTGAGCGTTTCTTGCCGCTTTTAGATTTGTCTTTGTTTAACGATTTAAACAAACATTTAAGAAAGATAATTCATCTTAACAAGACACCATTTGTTTCAATGCTTACTTTAATACCTTATTTTGTTATAGTGGCAACAAAACCGCATTATACATTACACATGAACATGGCATTAACATATATGTTTATAATGTATGTTAGTCAAAAGTGGTTTCACTTATTGCCGTGCATTCTCGGCAAAATGAGCGCGTTCTTACATGTATGTATAAAGTATACTGAACATAACGGCTACGCCAACGGTCAAACATCCTCAGAATTAACATAGATTATTAGTGATATTAAATTCGGAACAATTTATTTTGTTCGGTTTATAATGCAAAACATATTAAAACACTTCCGACTAAAAACAACATTATTTTGCCATAGAAATATAGCAGCTCATAACAAAACAACGATGGAAAGATTAACAAAAAACAAAACTTTATAACTACGCCATGTTGATATTAACTGATCTTTCAACAGCTTTAAAATAAAACATACTCTTAATAAATGAAATATCATGATTACTTCTAAACTCACTATTTACTTATTTTTCTTGTTGTCGACGAAGATGCTGACGAGGATACTAACAGCCTTGAAGCGAATGACGAAGTAGTTGAAAGAGGTAATATTAATACGTTTTAACATTATAGAAATTATGTATTCAGTTAATTAAGTACTACATAAATACGAATATATACTAATATACTCATGAAAGCTCTTTCTTGTTAGTCATGAGTTGCTAATGAAGACGCTGAACGTCTTACGGCGGATGACAAAAATGAAAGAGGTAATATAAAGACGTGTTTAATATAATTGGAATTTGTATTCAAATTATTGAATACTAAATGATTGTCAGAAAATAACTTAATACTGAGGATTTATTGATGAAATGTATACCCAATTATACTGCATATAAATGTGTCGCTAGCTGTCTAACATTACTCGCATTAATGTAAATTATGTTAAGTTCAGAAAAACTAAATCTTACGTTCGCTGTCATAATTCGGAACTAGTTTAATATGCACGATTTAAAACAAAAAGAATACATAGTTATTATAATAGGATGATAAATATAGCATTAAAAAAAATAACCATTGAACGGTTTTAAGAAAAAAAGCAACAGTTGTTTAAATAAGAAATAAACTATTTTTTATCATTCTTTGAATTTTAACAAGCTATCCGAAACATATAAACGTAATTAACAAACTATCATAATTTATTATAAACTCACTATTTCCGTACTGTTCTTGTTGGCGAAGAAGATGCGGACGAGGATGCTGACATCGTTGCGGTGGATGACGAAGTAGTTGAAAGAGGTAATATTAATACGTTATAACACTGAAGACGTTTCGCACTCAGTTTATTACATACTACATAAATAGGAATATTTACTTACATACTCATGAATGTTCGTTCTTGTTGGCAAAGGAGTTGGTAATGAAGACGCTGAATGCATTGCGGTGGATGACGAAGTAGATGCAAGAGGTAATATACAGACGTTTCACATTAAAGAAGGAAAGTTGTGTTCAACTTATTGAATACTCAATAATTATAAGAAAATAACTTAACACTGGCAGTTAATTTATGAATTTTATGCGCAATTACATGGTATATAAATGTGACGCTACCTGTCTAACGTTATCCGCAATTATATATTGTGTGTAACGTTTAGAAAAAAACATGTATTACGTTCGGTTTTATAATTCTGAGCTAGTTAAATATGCACAATATTAAACAAAATGATTACCTTTGTTATTTTCATAGGATGCAAAATATAGCAGCGCCAAATAACAATTGAAAGTTTAAAGGCTGTAAGGAAAAAGCAAACGTTGTTTTATTAAGAAATAACGTCTTGTTATCATTCTCTGATCTTAAAATAGCTGTCAGAATAACAGAGACTTACCAAACAAAACATCATTATTAATTTTAAACTCACTATTTTCTAATTGTTCTTGTTGGCGACGAAGATGCTGACGAGGATACTGAAAGCCTTGCAGCGAATGACGAAGTAGTTGAAACAGGTACTAATAATACGTGTTAACACTATAGACATGTTGTATTCAGTTAATTAAGTACTACATAAATACGAATATATCCTAATATACTCATGAATGCTCCTTCTTGTTGGTCAAGGAGTTGCTAATAAAGACGCTGACGCTGAACGTCTTACGGCGGATGACGAAGTAGATGAAAGATGTAATAAAAAGACGTTTTAATACAGTAGGAAAATTGTGTTCAACTCATTGAATACTAATTATTTGTCAGAAACTAACTTAAAACTTGGGGTCAAATTATTAAATGTGTGCGCCATTGTATGTTATATAAATGTGACGCTACCAGTCTAACATTATCCGCACAAAAATAAATTCTTTTAAGTTCATACAAATGTATGGTTTTGTCATAGGATGGACATTATGAGAGCGCAAAATAACGATATAAAGTTTAAAGGCTGTAAGAAAAAAGAACGGTTGTTTACTCAAGACATAACCTCTTGTTTACATTCTCCGATATTTAAAAAGCTGTCAAAACACATAAACTTACCAAACAAAAACTCATTAATAATTTTGAACTCACTATTTTTTTATTTTATTTTTTTTATGGTGACGACGTTTTAATACAGTAGGAATTTGTATTTTTAAACTTATTGAATACTAAATAATTGTCAAAATATAACTAAATACTGAGAATGAATTTATGAAATGTATGCGCAATTATACTGCATATAACTGTGACGCTACCTGTCTAACGTTATTCGCAATTATCTAAATTGTGTTAAGTATAGTAAAATGTATTACGTTCGGTTTCATAATTTGAAACTAGTAAAATATACACGATTAGAAAAAAGTAAATACATAACTATTTTCATAGGATGAAAACTATAGCAGCACAAAATATCAATGGAAAGATTCAAGGCTGTAAATAGCGTTACCATTCTCTGATCTTTAAATAGCTGTCCGAAACACATAAACATATAAGTCACTATTTTCTTATTGTTCTTTTTGGCAAAGACGATGCTTATGAGGATTTTGACAGCCTAGCAGCTAATGGCAAAGTAGCTGGAAGAGGTAATATTAATACGTTTTAACACTATAAAAATGTTGTATTCAGTTAATTAAGTACTACATAAATACGAATATATACTAATATACTCATGAATGCTCGTTCTTGTTGGCCAAGGAGTTGCTAATGAAGACGATGACGAAGTAGATGAAAGAGGTAATATACAGACGTTTTAATATAGTTGGAATTTGTATTCAAATTATTGAATACTAAATAATTGTCAGACAATAACTAAATACTGAGGGTCAATTTATTAAATGTATGCGCAAGTATATGGTATATAAATGTGATGCTACCTGTTTAACAATATCCGCACTAAAATAAATTGTCTTTAGTTCAGAAAAATGTATTTTGTTCGGTTTTGTAATCGGAATTAGTAAATATGCACGATTTGAAACAAAGCGAATTCAAAATAATTTTCATAGGATGAAAAATATTTCATGCGCAAAATAACAATGGAAAGATTAAAGGTAACAAGAAAAAAGCGACAGTTTAAACTATTGTAACCATTCTCTGATCATAAAATAGCTTTCTGAAACACACAAACTTATAAAAAAATACATCATTATTAATTTGAAGTCACTTATTTTTTTAATTGTTCTTGCTTGCAAAGACGATGCTTATGAGGATGCTGACAGCATTGCAGCTAATGACGAAGTAGCTGGAAGAGGTAATATCAATAACTTTTAACAATAAAGAGACTATGTATTCAGTTTATTAAGTACTTCATAAATACGAATATATACGTACTTACTTGCTACATGTTCGTTCTTGTTGGCAAAGCAGATGCTAATGAAGACGCTGACAGCCGTGCAGCTAATGCCGAAGGAGTTGAAAGGGGTAATAATAAATACGATTTAACACTACATCAAGTGTGTATTCAGTTCATTAAATAATACAAAGCTGCGAATATATACTTACATAGGTGTGAATGCCTAAACGCCTTGTGGCGAATGGCAAAGTAGTTAAAGAGATTATTAAAAGACGTTTTACTAAAAAGGAAATCAGTATTCCGTTTAGTTAATAAAATATAAATAATAGAATATGCTCACATAATCGTGCGTTGAGTTTCAAAATGTATGCACACATTATATGATATTACGGTGACGCGACATCAGCATCACCCGAACTAAAACACAAGGATTATTTTATTTATTTTAATTCGGAACACATTATTCAAATCTGTTTTTTAATAATATACTATTTAAACATGCACTATAATAAACATAAGGTTTTGGCCATCTCATTTACTTAGAAATTTAGCAGTGCAAATTAAAACAGCCATATACAGGTTAACATATTACACAATTACAACAGTGCTTTTAAACCCCCAATGCGTTGCATTGACTGTTCCAAGGCGGTGACCCCAGCTTTATTCTTATTTGTGTTTATGTTGTTTTGTATTGTGCTGTATTGTGCTGTTTTGTACTGTTTCGGCAATCGGTCACTTGCCATCAATAAAGGACCAACTAATTGTTTGTAATAAGATTTCTATACTACTCCAGCAGCTGGAGTTTCACTTCTTTATATTGTTTAGAAATTACCATTTGTAATAATCTGATGTTTAAATTACTTTAAGATAAACATAAACATATTTAACGAAACATCGGCACTAATATTTTATTTACAATACACAAAATAAACAAGTTTGAAATGCATTTTAAGCGCGACTATGTCCGATTTGTTAGGTCCGAAAATTAGGTAAGCCACCATTCATTCATTCAATGACAAATGCGTAAATCATTTTGTTGATGAGTTGATGATGTCGCCACCACGAGTAAGTTATCTCGTTCCATCGTATTACTTAATCGATTCCCCGATTTCCAAAATGTTATTACCCACGAGTTATTTTTCTCATTGGAACGAGTTACTTATAACGTGGTAACTAGTTACTTAGCCGTGGGAACGAGTCACAAAGTCGCGGTAACGACATAAATATCAAATACAAATGTAACATCTGTGCCACCAATTAATTGCCACAGTTGCTTTGGCGACCGGACGTGGGAAACTAAAGCTTTTGATTTTTCCTAAGGTGATTAAAATGAAAAACCATCTCAAGCTTGACACTTGTATATAATCCACTCAACGCGACAACCTATGGAGCGAAGGTTAGGATTTAATTTTAATTAGAGCATCAGCCATTTGATTTATTATGATCTAACATGTAGCACTATAATACTGTTTATATAGCCTGTACATGTAACAGCGACACCATGCGGACTTCATTGGGCAACTTGACAAAAATTTCCACAAATTAAAATGTTTTAAACAATATTAAAAATATTTCAGGCAGTGTTCTATGTAGTGGTATAATAAATCGCAATATTGACTTTTTGAGAATGCAATTGCAAATGCAGTTGCGTCACGACTACGTCATTTGGTTGAGTTGTTGAAACTGGAATGCGAGTAGGTTGGACTGTTTTAATCGTATGAATATGTATCGTGTTGCTGTGTAGTTTGATAGATAAAGCGATTACGATTTGAAATAGCAGTGCACATATAATATGCATAGAATCGAGCCGGTTAGAGTAATGCAAGATTGCATTTTGTTTTTCGCTTCGCTCCATGTCGTTTCTTAACACGAGAATGACACGAACCATAAGTCGTGGATTTTCTTTATTCAACCAGCAATATCAATCAGCAATATAATAATCGGAGAAAAAAACCACTAACACGTCCAAATATCTATTAGGTCGTGATGTCAATGGAATTTCACTGTGTTTATATTTGTTTCTGAAATTGAAACAAAAACAAAGTCCACATCAGACAAATGTCTCTACAAAGTATAGTTACTTGTTTTTTAACCAACTATCCAAGCACATTATAGACATGTTACATATTGAAATGTCCACAATTAACGATTTCATTGCTTTATACTAATTTACACAAAATGTATATAACTTCAACTAAATCAGTACAATAGCGCTAAGATAATACATATATTAGAACACGTGACGCTCTGCAACTTAAACACACGAAAATAATAGTATTATATTAACCGTTGTATCCTAAAATGTTTTTTTTGTGTTATATTTTACTGCAATAACAGCATTGTTTTTATCCTACACGGGTATTTGTTATTATTCCTATAAATTTATGGTATTATAGAAGGAAACTACCTTACCGTATATGACGCTTAAGGTTTTGCTGACTCCATCGTATTCAGTATTTATTGGTTCTGATTAGGCCTACTAACGAAAATACACTTAAAATCAGGTCGGCGCATGCAATAAAATAGGAATAAACGAGTTAATGATATGCTAAGAATATCTTAATTGTATGGATAGAACATTTGATGTACCATATGGTATGAATTGCAATTGTATTGACTTTTTTACAAGGCTGGACAAATGCGATATTATTTTTAAGCTCAGGATCCCGTGCAGATACGTTTAATAATACGTTTTGGTCGATAAAACACCTAGTCTCCTGTTTGTGTCGCCGGGTGGTAAAAATGTGTGTGCGGCCAGTCCGAGACTCAAACCCGGGACACCTCGCTTACAGGGCGAGTGCTCTCCCGACTAAGCTAACCGGGCCGCCACACATCTTTTCACCAATCCCGCTTAAGTTCGGTACCGTGACATTCTCCCCGGCCAGTTGGAATTCTTCTTCGAATTCGATTCACAGAGAACAGTGCATTACTGATCCCGACGAGCCCACGGGCAGATTCGGTGGAAATCTAATAGTGTCACGGTCCCACGTTGGGTGCCATTGGAATTGACTGGAATTGATTGGACTCGAACCCGGGACACCTCGCTTACAGGGCGAGTACTCTACCGACTGAGCTGACCGGGCCGCCACACATTTTTCACCAATCCCGCTTACGTTTGGTACAGTGACAATATGTATAGCGTTCGTGTGAAGGGATTGCAATAACAACGCAGAACAATATATCGAAGATATACGTGTTTATGTTCTGGTGGTCAATTGGCAGATACCTTACATTAATCACCATTATTAAATTACAATTACAGCTATAACATTTATGAAACAAACATGGCGACAATGTAATACAACAAATACAATAAATGACTTACATTACATTTAATTAGAAAATTATAAAAATACAAAGGTTCAGGTTTATTGATTGATCAATCGCTTACCTGCAATAACAACGCAGAACAATATATTGAAGATATACGTGTTAATGTTCTGGCGGTCAAGTGGCAAATGCGCGGTTACTTGCGCTTGTCACATGACCAAACACGCCATGCGTGTAATAGGTTGAGGTGATTAAAACCGGTTAGATTTGTTTGCTGAACTGTAGTAACTGTTTGGAAACAATTAATGTAAATAGTAAGATAGATAGTATTGATTGCGTATGTTGCGATTTTGTAAAGACACAAGGATTTGTAAATTTAATCTATTACATACTTCCCCTGCCCATAAAATAAGTATTCTGACTTATATTTTAACGCAACTCATATATATATATACTTCAACGCTTAAATATTTTTAAAATACTAATAATAATACATGGATAATAACAAAACGGTGTGTGCACCATAACGGCTACGGAATGCACGGTTTAGATAAAACAAAATCCGGTAATATCATTGATATTTTGAACGCTCACGAGCTTCCGACATCGCAGACCGCGTAACAGTTTTACTGCAACTTCAGTAAGAATTATACGTTTTGACTAACGACTACAGAAAGGCATGTACTATTGCTTTTAATACAGTCTTAACAATAGTAATAACAATTACAAACTACTCATACAACCCTAAGATATATTACACGAACTATAGATGAATGAATACTAAGGTTACCTCTATACAAGTGAATGCATCATTCTAAATGAATTCGATGAATACAGCGCTAGCTAAATGCACGACTTATATATAGAAATAGAGTGCATCGCAACTGAGAGCGTGTATTAAAACGACTGATTGTCATCCCTGCATAACAACATAAGAACAATAATGGCAATTGAATAAGTTCCAATAATGTTTAAAATGATTAAAATGATAAACATGCAGTAAAAACTAAAATCTGTGAACAAGTCCTTTGAATACTCCTTGATGAATCACTAGCAAAACAGTACTGTTTGTAATTCTGGCGTTATAAGACAGACTTATACCTGACACTGTTTTATGTGCTATACATTTTAATGTCATGGCTTCACATTTTAATGTCATGGCTTCACATTTCAATGTCATTGCTTCACATTTCAATGTGATATCTGGTAATATCGACTTCGTCAGTAACCTATAGGTCTCTCTCGATATATTGACGGAAATTGTCGAATTGTCGACGTAGCTCTCGGCAAATATGTATACGGCTCTTGTGAAGGGACTGCAATAACAACGCAAAACAATATATCGAAGATATACGTGTTTATGTTCTGGCGGTCAAGAAGCAAATGCCTTACATAAATCACCATTATTAAACTACAATTACAGTAATAACATTCATAAAAAAACATGGCAACATTGTAATACAACAAATACAATAAATGACTTACATTACATTTAATTAGAAAAGAGATTATAACACTACAAAGTTTAAGGTTTATACATTGAGTTATCACTAACCTGCAATAACAACGCAGAACAATATATTGAAGATATACGTGTTTATGTTCTGGCGGTCAAGTAGCAAATGCCTTACATTAATCACCATTATTAAACTATAATTACAGTAATAACACTTATAAAAACATGGCAACATTGTAACACAACACATACAATACATGACTTACATTACATTTATTAAGAAAAGAGATTATAACAATACAAAGGTTAATGGTTATAAATTGATTTATCACTCACCTGCAATAACATCGCAGAACAATATATCGAAGATATACGTTTTTATGTTCTGGCAGTCAAGTGGCAAATTGCGCGGTTACTTGCGCTTGTCACATGACCAAACGCCGCGACCAATCATGCGTGTAATAGGTTGAAATGATAAAAAATAGTTGGATTTGTTAGCTGAACTCTAGTAACTGTTTGGAAAGAATTAATGTTAATAGTAAGAAAGATGGCTATTGATTGCATATGTTGAGATTTTGTAGTAACATAGAAATTGTAAATTTACTCTATGACATTTAGATAATAATAAATATACGTGTCCAATTTAAAACGGGTAAAACACACTTGCAACTGAAGGATCAAAATAGAGAAAATGTCTACGAACATTCAAATGTTAATGAGTTTACTGTTGTTATTTTATTTAAATAGAATGACGAATTACTATGTATTGTAGGTCGTCTGTTTGACGAGGAATCTTCATTTGATGAAAGCATAGTTGGATCCTTGAGAGGTAACACAGATCACATAAATTTAAGTGTAGCAATTCATATAGTACATGTTTGTATCTGAATTAAACCTAGTTATTTTTTTAATGTGTGTATATGGAACTTTACCAATACTTTTTTCGAATGAATCCTTTCTACGAAACAATGACGAACAAATGGACTACAAATTTATCACCAAAAAGTGTATAAACATAGCTGCATATCTCCGAAATTTATACTGCTGCATTTCTTGATTTAGTATGTATGTGTTACTCTCTTAAAACAGGGCATGGAACACAAGTGGTTACAACAATAATATAAAGCATTTTAAACGGCCCGATTGATTCATATGAAAAACTATCTTCAGCAATATATAAGTAAAATTAAAGTTGTTCCTTAATACGAAAAAAATAAAATATGTTATCACTATCCAAGATCGATTTTCAATCGATGTAAATTGCCACCTTGTCGGCATTGTTTTTATGCTGCCCGTGTATGTGTTATTACTCCTATACACACATGTAAATGGTTGTATGTAAGGAAACTACCTTACCGTATATGACGCGTAAGGTTTTTCTAACTCAATCTTATATAGTATTGATTGGTACTGATTACTTACCACAACACATTCAAAATCATGTCGGCGTATGCAATACAAATGGGAAATAACGAGTTGTTCATGCTTAGAATATCGTAATTATATGGATAGAACATGTGATGTACCATGTGGTTGTGATATTATTTTAAAGATAAGAGTCCCGTGCAGGTACGTTTCATAAAACTTTGTGGTCAATATAACACCTAGTCTCCTGTTTAAAGGATATTTACTATACGTGTCCAATTTAAAACGGGTAAAAGCACATTTTCAACTGAATGATGAAATTGATACGATGTCTGCGAATATGCCGATGTTAATGATTTTGCTGTTGGTATTTTATGAAACAAGAATGACGCATTATAATGCATTGGAGGTCGTATGTTTGAAGAGGAATATTCACGTGAAAGCCTCATTCGACGCGGGAGAGGTAATACAGATAAAAGAAATTCAAGTGTAGCATTGCATATATTACATATTTTTATGTTAAGTAAACCAAGCTATATTTTAATTGTGTGTGTAAGGGACAATACCAATATGTTTTCCGAATGAATCCTATCTACGAAACTATAACGAAAAAATGGACTACAAAGTTATCACCAAATAGTGTATAAACATAGCTCCGGAATGTATATTGTGGCACTTCTTGAAATAGCATGTATGTTTTTCTCTTTAAAAACAGGGCATTGAACACCAGTTTTTACTATACCGCATTTCAAACGGCCCGATCGATTGATACGGAAAATCTATCTTTAGCAATAAATAAGTACAATTATAGCTGTTTCGTAACTCGAAAAAATATTATCGATGTAAATTGCCAGCTTGTGTACTTTTACAAGTCCGGTTTAGGTTACAATTCAAAATGAAAAGAAATTTACGATTTTCCATCAACAATAACATATCTCTGTACTGTTACAGATATTCAATTTAAACTTCACACATGTTTTATTGAGTATTAATGCAAGGTCACAGACAAGGCCCATAACTCTGACCTTTATTAAGCAAAATTGTTTGCGCATTGTAGAACTCAACACAATACAAGTGAAGGTTTGCGTGCAATGACTCCCATTTTAAGCTGACATGTAGACCAAGCATTCGGTTGCATTTGGAGTCAGTTTGTGTTCAGCAACTTCAGTTAAAATGGAGATATTGAGTTTAAAGTGTTTGTGTAGATGTTAACATGATTATCTAGCGAAGGATTGGATTTGTTGCCAGTATGCTCAAAGTAACTGCTATCTAAACAGTTTCTGCTAAATAACTTTAGTTTTGTTGGAGGTATTTTTCTGTAATATGTGTATAAGTAGCTTAAAGTGACATGTCGCGGATATATATATATATATATATATATACAANACATAGCCATGTTACTTATTACATCCCATCACATAAACATTGTAATGGTACTAATTCCTTTCCATCTCATGGAAACAGTCATGGTACTTTTTTTTTATTAAACACACCGAATTATATCGAGCATTGTCTTTATACGGCCTCGTCCGCAAATTATGTAACATGAAAACAGTAAAAAAAACACATTCAGATGCTTTTGACCACTAGCGACCTGAGCTATTCATGCGTTGAATTCTTTGATCAATGATAATAGTTGCCTGTTATATTACCAGAATATATTCGTTACTTACTTGTTAAACAACTCACGTTATTAAACAATCGGATGTTAAACAGTATGTGTAATCAACCCGAATGTCAGACCCTCACTCGTAATCGAGCTGTGTTAACTTCATTGGGATGAAATGACAATAACGTCACGACACATTTTAACGCCACAAATCCACACCTTTACATTCTTAATTACACACAATCAGAAAAAAATATGTTGTATGCTTGCTAATTCGGTTTCTAATTTACGGTTCAAATATTAAGATCTCGTATAAACACATATACACCATTGGAATGTATCTACTTATAGAGAAGATTCATAGCATTCTTAGATAAAATGAGGTGTTGTNTATATATAATCTTTTCATGATAACTGGTCGATAGCAGTTTCGAAGAACTAATACCTCTTAATCGAGTGTACATATAAATACATATTTAATAACATCTATACTACAAATAAACAATAAAATGAAGATGATTTGACGATTGTTGATGGTTATGTTTGTACCTACAAACTTACTAGAGACATAAAGCGTCGCGTTGTCTTGTTATATATATATATATACTCGAACAGCGGTAAACTTATCGGTACGGTAGGGTTAAGATGCATTCATTTGCGATTGACATGATGGCAGCATAACATGACAATAATCCAATACATGAGCAGTGAATTTTCAACGCGCTCCGTTTATAACGCTATTGTGTGGCTTAGACCACGTCACTTTCGTTATATTGGATTAACAGTGTAGTTTCAATCAATATATTTGGACCATGGAGAATGTTAAGTTATATTATTTACACCTTATTCTTTTTTAACACAAATCATTAATGTAGTGCTTGTAACAGTTCTACAATTGTACAATAAATATATCATAGAGAAATATATATCTGTATCTGCTATTTTTATTTTCCATTTGAAAAACTAATTCACATTCTAGTAGATCTCTGTTATTTGTTAAGTGAATATATATGCATAAGCGCATAAGAGATA
This sequence comes from Dreissena rostriformis, assembly GCA_007657795.1. NCBI lineage: Eukaryota > Metazoa > Mollusca > Bivalvia > Myida > Dreissenidae > Dreissena > Dreissena rostriformis. The sequence continues at coordinate 17,415 of VMBQ01009593.1, forward strand.
ATATTATGATACTATGTAATATTGTAACGAGTTAAAAATGAATTATCAGGGTTTTTGGCATAATAAAATATACATAAACAATTATTGATCAATTTTACAGTAAAAAAGTCATACATGTAAAGTCAATCTTTGGTAGCACTTGGAAATGAATAACGGCTTTACAGTAACTTAAATGTGTTTGGAGTACAGAGAAAATACACTTTGAAGTCCCTTACATTGACACACCGAAGTTATATTGATTAAAGGTGAGATTATAAAAAACCTAAGTATATGCATATTCTGGATACACTAATTCTTGAATAAATAAATAACCAGGCATCCACAAAGAAGGCCGAAATCATTCGGACACATGCATGGATATTTTAATTATTACAGTGCAATAGTAATCAACGGCTTCCTTTAATATTTGAGACAATTTGCATTCGAGAAATAAAAAAGTAAGAGAATAAAAACAGGTTATTACCTCCCCATGTAAAAAAATACGGTGACTATATGGGTCTTGCCCATTTGATAAATCAATGAATCAACGACCACAAGTTATGTTAACTTTCAGCGTAAATTGTTTAAAAACTATAATTTTGTTTATGTTAACTAAGAATAGTTGAAACATGATCCAACTTATGATAAAATGCTTGTATCGCATTATGATGATTGCATACGCTATTTGTATCAGGTATTTTAATTGAATATAACAACCAGGAGTCTGATGACACCTGGTAAGAAGTTTTGAGGAGTCAAACTAAATATTGCAGGGGTCATTTTCAGCACGGCTAAATTTATTCATTCATCTTTTCGGTAAGAGTAGAAGTCACACATCCTATACCAAGTTATATTGCTTCATTAAATTATCATGATTGTATAAACAGTTTACAAACAATGATACACAATTATGACAATATAGACTAAATTGAGTACTTGTAATAAAGGACTACATAAACACTATAACCGTACAGTGCTTCAATGATTACGAATGATTATGAGTAGCTATCACCTGGTAAGCTCTTTGTGCAATAAAAAACATGCTTACACTTGTATACTGCTGTGGTTCTGTTGTTGATGCGACTTTTGAAACAATAACAGTTTCATTGTTCGTTTTTTATTAATTTAGTTTTATTGAAAAAAAACATAACATTGGTTTATATGAAGAAACAACAACAAGTTACCCATAGGGTGAAATCGATTTTGAGCACAGGGGTATGTTTTGAACAAACTTAGTAGAGGACCACTGTACGATGTCGCACACCAAACATAAATCCAATAACTCTTGCGGTCTCAGAGAGTCATATTTTGTAAAGTTAATTAATATATGAGTCCATATAAATCATGTTACCCCAGTGCCATAGTTAGTTTTCATCGGAGGGGCATGGTTTTAACAAAACTTAGAAGAGAAAACTTTATCATGCTACACACTTAATATCAACCCCGTGATCATTCTGTATCAGAGAATGTTATGGTTGAGTTGTATCGATATTAACTATCGATAATCTTTATAAATCATATGACCCCTGGCGCGTGGCCAGTTTTGACCCTATTACTGGGCCGATCAGTTCCAGAGGTGTAGATTTTCAGAGTTTTCCCTCAATAAATACATGGAAGACAAGTAACCCCTAAGGCGGAGCAAATTATGACCCAAGGTGCATTATTTGAACAAACTTCGTAGCGGACTTCCAAGCGATGTTAATTACTTAATATCAAAGCGCTTTCCGTAGCGGTTTTAGAGAAGATTTTTTAAAGTTATTGTTATAAATCGTGTGACCCCCGGTAGTGACCAATTTTGACCCCAGGGGCATTATTTGAACAAACTTGATAGAGGGACATATGTGTCGTGACACAAGCTCTATATGCATCGATTGTTCGAATGACCTTATGTTAATGATCTTCATGTTCACGGCATGAATACAGTATTTTCATTACTTATTACAAACAGAAAATATATATTTTATGTGGTCTGAGTAGTCACTTAGCCGTTCATTTTGGTACTCTTGTAATTTGGGGCCATCCGAAAATTCATCATTAATTGTGCTATATATTTATCCAATGCACATATTTGTTTTTGGAAAATCTGATGGTAAAGAAATAAATATAAAACAGTTAATATTTCTGGACTACTGCTTGAAGATCCTTTAATAAATAAGATGTAAAAAGTTTTCCAAAATTGCTGACTAAATACGATTACCATTCTTGTGATTTGATTTCATTTCACGAGCGAGGCTATTGTTCATGAATAGTTTGAATGGAAAACATATAATGAAAGCAATTCAATGGATTTCAATTTTAATCGCCTGACACGTTTCAATTTTAATCGCCTGACACGACACACAATGAGTAATACAAGACAGTATTTACAAAATAGGTAACGTTCCACAGAAAGTAAGAATAGGTTTTATGAAGTGTAGATAATGAACATAATTGAACATAATGAAAATAATTGAACTTAATGAACAAAATTGAACACTGTGGATGACAATTTCATTTTTGAACTATTGAACATTCTTTGAGTTTTATAAAGATTTCAATTATTATAATTGGACCATAGACTAATTATTTCCGCTCTACTCAACTCAACTCAAATTTCGTGTCAATAGCATACTGGAGAGAAATTTTTAAATAGAGCTCTCATTGTGTTTACATTCAGATAAGATAAACGACGGACCATGGGATCCATGTAATCCATAGACGGAATTTTAAATTCAAAAGTGTGATGTAATTTAATAGGATAATTTATTAGGATAAGGGCCGGGTCATTGCCATGGTAAGTATGATGGTTATTTAATCGCTGGTCAGTATTTCATTGGGTCAAAGTGATGCAAAAAGAAAATTTGCTAAGGTACAAAACAAAACAAAAAAGTTGCTTGCGTCAAAATGCAGGAATCTGCGTCCAAAGAAATGTCTGTTTTATTTTTGTATCATCAATATTTTTTCAGTTTTAGAAGAATTTAGTTTGTTGCAATCATACCATGGGTAAACAGCCAACTATTTCTCTGTATGTCAAAAGGACATTGCCATTCTTTGTATTTGAAAATCTGCCATCAATGATTTATCGCGACCAGGTTTTAAGTTACACAATAAGCAATAATAAGCCTTTAGCTTGTATGCGATAGTTGTAGCCGAAGCGGGAATGAATCCATTTTACATGTTTGTTAAAAACTTAATATTATGTTTAAGTCACTCACAGTTCATGTGTTACTGCTAATTAGAATAATTATATAATATTCCGTTCCTTTTTTTATCAACGAATTGGCCTGTGACCAAAGTGAAGCTTCCCGCGTTGCAGTTAAATCTTCATGTCGCTTATTGCCAAAACCACACTGACTCTTAAGGAACGTGGTTATTACGATATCGGAAATCACTTGAAAGCAAATGACAGAGGAGTGCTTGTAAATGAAAATATGTTCGTCTTGACAATACGTTAGATTTGTTAACACAAAGGCTAGCCATGTGTAAATGATAACAACGTGACTTGGATATTAAACATATATGACAGACAGACAGACAGACAGAGAGACAGACAGACAGACAGACAGACAGACAGACAGACAGACAGACAGACAGTCAGACAGACAGACAGACAGACAGACATCTTATTCAAGACGTGTACATAGTACATTGTCTAAACACATATATTTCGCATATGTACGATTTAACGTTGCTATACACACATGTCGCATACGTCATAATTCCAAGATGGCGAACAATGGAGACAATAAATTACGATTCTCGACGAGAATGAGAAATAACAATCGAAGTAATGACGTTCATCCTACAATTAATAGTGATACATGAAATGCGTGAAAATTGAAGTTCAGTCTATTCAAAAAGAAAAAAAAAANAAAACGGCTGGGAAAAACGGACTACTGTTATGTATCTTTTCTTTTCGAGAAACATTGGGGAGAAAACCTATTTAAGGTACGCAGAATACACCAAATAGTGAACGTCATAAAAAGGGTTAATTGTCTGTCTTTTCACAACATGTAATTTGTTTTGCTTTTGTATAAATGTACCGATTTCAAATAAAATCGTTTTTTCATGAGTTTTGTCGATTTTAATATCATATGGACGTACATAATAAAAAAAATATTGCAAAAATGTGATATTCCGGTGTGTTGTATCGCACTCGTTACTTGTGCGAATTCGTATAGCCTGGCACCCGGTTCGTACAAAGGTAGAAGGTCTGGCGCAAAAAAATATCGGACGCGATGATTAATTTTTTTAACGCTCATAAATCATCAGTAAATAATTACGTTCTTAAAGAGAAAATAAACGGTGACGTTTTATCCTTAAATCGAGGACCTCGCAAATGGTGTGTATTCCGAACACGTCAATCCAATAGGAATTTCGAAATTGTGTTTGGGTTTGCTGAAATATTGTTTTGCCACACCGTGACAGAAAGTATTATTGGAATAACGATATTTAAACAAATAAGCCTTAGCGTTTTTGTTTAAAGCAAACCTAGTTAATCAATGTTTGTTCTTGGTTCTTTACGATCTATATGTTTTATGCACACAATTTTATCACACGTACTGATTTGTAAGGTTTGTACAAAATTGACGATAAAAATTTCGAATTCTGGGATATAATATGTGTATTCATAATATTTGTGCATTTCAATTGTTTGAATAAACGGTATTTTGACCTGACTTGACTAAACGACTAGTGTCCATTCATAGTCAAAATTTTTTTTTATCCAAGTATAGGATAAGCTCGGATATTATATTATACGACGTCTTCTATTTGTGTAATGTTTTGTAAGTGTATGAATATCGTTATATTTCAGAACATGCTAAATATCATCTGCGTTGTATTGATTTTGATTGGTCGTGCACATGACGTAACCTGCCAAACAGGAGCGAATGTAAAGGCTCTCAAACAAAAACTGTTCGTCACGGATGCCTACGACTTCAAGATCCGACCCACTAATGATCAGTCAAAGCCAATCAGTAATAATTATCTTCCTTTTATCTTCTTTCATAATTATATCGCAACATTATAGGATATGTCAAACGAATGACATTAGTGTTTGATTGCCAAAAATAACACTGTTGTATTACATGATGTCTGGAGTTGTTATAGAGAATGCGCAATTGTTGTTTTCATAATAGTCAATTCATCTAGTATACATGTATCAAACACTTAACCGGTTTAACTAGTTATTCTTAAAATACTGTTAGTTTATCTTAACGGACGTTTCATGGGTACAATGGGAAGCAATAAACTACTATCGCTGCGATAGTGATTATATTAAGCAATTTTTTTTTTAATGAAGCAAAACGTTACTCAAGAATGGTACCGTATATAGTTTGTTAATTGTTACAGCACGTTTGTGTGAATATTAATTAAACGTATTTTCTATAGAGAAAAACAACGCTTTAATTATGTTTCCTCATAACTTTCCATGTGTTTTTCTTTTAATGAATTGTCTACGTGACATATTGTTTGTCAAGTATCATAATGCGTTTGAGCATATATTGTTTTGTCAACGCCCTCTTGCTCGTCCTTAGCAACGCAGAAAATGACGTCTTCATTCTGATTTTGTATAGGAATAAATAAATGGTAATAAGGTCGGTAGACCACATAAATAAAATAAAAAAATAAACCAAAATATTATATTTTAATCATCGAACAAAACAGCACTTACATTCCGATTAGCTAATGGTTTTCGTTTGTTTTAATAATATTATGAGTGTTATTATGTTCATTTGGGATTAATATACTTTCACTGAGTCACTGAGTCTTAGGGCTTAAAAATTGAAATAAGTGTAGCCTCCTTTTAGACACCCTCTTTTATGTCCCAGAAACCCAAATACCTTCCACTCTCCTAAGGAATTTCCTAACTTACACTGTGGTCTATCACTTCTGTTTTACCTGGCCCGTCAATTGTGTCGATATCAAGCTTTTACACATGTATGCAAACCTGCCCCAACACTTCTACAGTGCGAAACTATGCAAACCTCATTTCCAGTGTTTTTTAGTCAGATACTGTATTATATTTCCCTTTATTAAGTTCTCTCTCAGAGCATTTACCTGCTAAGTTGTACACCCAGTTATAAGTTAATGACACTCCGTGCTCCAAAAGCAAATTAATGCCAGCGAACAAAAAAACTTCAAATATGCTTGTCGTTTAAGTTGAAGTTCTGCTACTTCATTTTCCCCCAAATACTTCGTCGTATAACAATAAATTTCTTTCTTACAGAGCCTTCCTAACACTTATCTAAAATGAAAGTATTCCTCTTGTCAACCGCTTTTGACCACACCTACACGCATTTGGAAGTCCGTATACAAAAAAAGTTGTATGTGTTATGCTTCGACAACTTACTAAGAACCTTGTTTGAATCCAAGAGAGTAGATAAATGCCCTTTTTAATGCAACGTATTGCGATTTTTAGAAAATCGGCGCCTACCAATGTGAGTTGTCTTACACATGTATTTTCCTTACTTATAATTGTTCAAGTAAAGTATGGACATCGAAGTGAAACGTCAAAGCTAAACAATCATCGTTATTTGGTTTTGTTTACCCACAGACATAACCGTCGATCTTTATCTGTTGGCAATAAATGAAGTGAGCGAAGCCAAAGAAACGTTGAAGACAACTGCATTCTTAGCGCTGGGTTGGAATGACTCGTTTCTTCAATGGAACAAAACAGACTATGGTGGGATAGAGACAGGATTCTGGCCACAGGTAAACATCGAACAATAAGTTGTGTTTCTCAAATCTGTTCGGATACATTTATCGAATAATCAACATATGAACTCAAGCGGTGTTACCTTTGAAATGCATTCTTCTCGATCATGTATTAAATACTTAATAGATAAGCTGTATTTAATAGAACTATCTTGTAACAATGGTTATTATACCGGTGCACTCGTCTTCAGTTAACAATTATTAATATATGCATACATATTGAGTGTAGTCCCTTTTGCTTTTATTTAGAAAATAATCACACAAGAAAAATTGACAAAGTGGAATAACTCCGTAATATTCATGGAGAATTGCACTCTGCCTTACAGCCGTCTATCATTTTAAGAAAGAAGTTTGCAATGTGTATCTATACAATGTGGCCCGGACACATGAAAAATGGTCATACTCACAAAGATAATATTGTATTCACTGCAAGCCGCCTACCGTCGATTGGCCTATTGACAGGTTGCGATGACATTTCGTTTAGACGTTGTTACTGCTTTGACTATAAATGAGAAAGTGTTAAAAATCCAGAAGTGCTAGGTTTATTGATGCATGCATGACGCTGGTAAATACTTGAAGGTTTAAATGTTATGAGCGGGACACACATAACAGATGATGGACTCAATGCCGGATAGACCGAATGTGTTACTGTACACTCATTTACAACTTTTAAAATGAAACATGAGATTGCCTTAGTAGAGTAATGTCTTGAAATCCCGACATTTGCACGCATATCCATAATTTGCTCATACCTTAAACTAAGTTGTCGGTTTAAACGAGCACATTTCTTATCTCCCTTTTCAATTAACGTTTTGACAGTCAGTTTAAGTGGGATTTATCGCATACATATCGTTTGTGTTAATGGCGTCACGAGTCATAGCTCGACATTACACTATACATTTTGTATATATGCATTAACGCCTATGGTTTAGTGATACAACGCTGGATGGTTGAGCGAGTGGGAGGTCCTGACTTAATCTCCAAATCAGCATCTGCTCCAATTCAATTGCTTTTTTCGCCAGTCATTGCATTAATATGTGATAGATAACTAGAAATGACATTCGATATTCCTTACATACTGAAAGTCTTTAAATTCTTGAACTATTATTGAACAGGGTGATGTATGGAAGCCTGATATTGCATTGAAGAATTCCAATCTGGACTACAAGGAACTCGGTGTGCCGACGCTCAATGTTGTAAACAGCAATACAGGAGACATTTCATGGTTTCCTTTCCATGTGAGTGACTTTGTATTCTTATGTTTAATTTATAATGTAATAGCCGCACATAGTCCTGAGAATAGTTTCAATGAATATAAATATCAATATCAATATATATATATATATATATATATA
>VMBQ01009594.1:0-30441 GCA_007657795.1 Dreissena rostriformis
TTGGAATATGATTATGATTTTGTAAAAATGTGAAAGATAAATATGAAACAAATGCGACATGTCTGATGGGGCGATTGATTTGCGCAAATTGTTCAATACAACTATAACTATAACATTACCGACGGTTAAACTGTTTATACAATCGGGTGCAGATTGTTTTAACGTCTGGTTTTGCAAATAAAACTAAGTTGTTCAATCTCATTAAAACGAAGAATCAAGTATTGAATAAAGATAACGTTTATTATGCTCGGGACGCAATATTTGAGCTGCCGACAAGCCGTGTTCTCATCTGTTAAATTTCATTGACACAACTACTTTATCTTGGAACGGTTTATTAAGTACCGTGTTCTACATAATTTCAAGCCAACAGGAATCCTGTAAAGGAACTATATTTGTACCTTGCAATATTTTCACTACCGATTTCTACGACTCGCACCCAGACATCATCGCCCACGTTCAGCTGAATAACGACAGTCTGACTGGTCGAGTCCCATATAGAGGCTTCCCCATGTAGTTTAGCAACAGAGATACCGTTGTGAGCTATTTCCGCGTGTAATGGCGTGTCTTGGTTCTCGTGGACAAGGGTCGTAGCAAACATATAGAGGCCACTCACAGGTGCTACGAAAAGTCCACCTCCGGAGTGATACCCACCGCCTTGGTTGAGTAGTACTTGCTCGAAGATGATATTCTGATTTATACCAATGTTTCTTTGGGGAGTGTCCTTTACAGCGGTAAATGCGACTCCTTGATTCGGAAGAAAGCGGAGCATTCGAGCTAAAATGAATAAATGTTCAAATACATTAGTTTTCATTTTCAATTTAATAAGATTAAACCGATCATTTTCGGACTGTGAAATATAAAACAGGAACATTCGAGCCAATATAAATAAATGTTTAAACATATTACTGTGCATTTAAATGTATTAAGATAAAACCTTTTATTTTTGGTCTCTGGACTATTAAAATCTTACGTGAGTGTTTAATTGTCGTATTGATATTGCCATTTTTCACTTCTTCAAAATGTTCTAGGTACTCGAGTCGATCTTGTTGTAGCTGTAGCATTCTTTGCAGATTGTGTATTTGTTTCTCTTGTTTGGATAGTTCTTTTTCTTGTTTCTCGTAGCGTTCGTTGCACGCATTGATCTAAAATGTATTTATGTAGGATAACCATGTTATTTTATGTCTAGAATAGTTTGACTGTGAATTATGTATTGTTTTATGTAATTGTTTACTCAGCTAATACACATTACAATTTTTCTTCAATTAAAATCATGCGGTTTTAGATGTAGAGGATATTTGTTGACTTTGCTGTATGATCCAATTTTATTTCACTAATGGTTAAAATATGTTCACGAGTAGCGTACTTTTTCTATAACCACGAGAACAAATTAATTATTGATCATACCCCTAAAACAACAAATTTTCTTTTTATTTGACGCTTTATAAGAAAAAAAGATATTAAGCGAAAAAAAGCTTAAACGATACACGTTTGTGTGTAATGACGTCATGTTTGGTTTTAAAAGGGGTCATTATTTGTGCGCCGTTGTTCATAGCTGAATAATAGTTACCTTTTCTGCATTTATGGTAAAAACAATATTTGTGGATATTCTATACGCATTTTAAATTGTTATAAAAATAACTGGAACTGGTTGACAGATTACATGTATGAAAAAACATTGCGATTTGATTCTTTGTTTTCTGTTGCATAAAGGAAATGTTTAAAACAGTGAAAATAACAATAAAAGTTATCGATATTTTTCACTGATTTACTGTGACATCGTCTTTTGACCTCATGACGTCATTATTCCAGCGTAATTCTCCACTTTAACTCATTTTATTTATTAGTAAACGGTGAAAAAAAACATTTAACTCAAAGCGGATCTGTTAGTTGTCGGTAGATTATCGATTTTTATTGACTCTCGCTCATAGAAAACAAATGCGCCAATCGTAAAAGTATTATTTCTAAAATCGATCGTGACTTAAAATCGATACTCTACTGAAACTAACAAATATCCTCTATTTCTTAAATTTCTTATATTTTCGCTCACTAAAAAATGTATACTCATACATTTGTTCACGAAATTTTCATTTGGCAATACATTTCTATATTCCATTTAAAATCTAATTATAACACGAAACCAGACACGTTCGGTGATGATACGGTGTTTAAATAATAGCTATGTCCCGTAGGGAAATTGAATGCAATTAATCACAAACAAAGGGCAGTAACTCTTATTCTAATCCGATAGTTTTAAACTTTTAAATTTCTTTGTACCTTACTATTGTTAATGAAAAAACCATGAACAATTGGTGATGGTTGGATGAGAATGAAGTCGCTTTCTTTCATAATATTTGCATATTTTTTTTAAATCTAAATCAAAGGGCAATAACTCTGGTATAATGTTGCTTACATGAATCTTTATTGCAATCTGATTGTCATATAACTGTGCAAGATTGATAAAGATCTCATGAAATATAAACTTTCTTTAATGAATAATTTAAGGACTACCATGAATTTTTTCTTAATAAAATCGTGACCATAGTTAAAATGCAAAGTTATGTAAGGAGTAATTTAATGGTAATGAGAAAAAAAAGTACACGGACCTGAGCAGTTTTTTCGGTCAGTTCATCTAGTCTTCTTTCCATCGCAATCAATCTGTCATTAGTAAGATTAACGTCGGCATTATTATTCCCTTGCACAAACAGAACGCGCAACACAAATGATGTCAGGACAATCCAAGTCATTCGAAACATTTCACTTGCCGTCTTATAACCAAATAATGTTTGGATACTTGAAGTATTTTAGTCGTTATCGCAAACCATTTTTGGAGGTCCACGGCACACTTGTAAGATAAGTAAAATAGGAGCGTGTCCCAGTTCAGAATTATACTAATATAAGGTTAGTTAACGTTGTGTTCATGTAGTTTTCTTAATTTTCAGTTTTGTCATAACGGAATAATCTTCAAAACATTCTGCTCAAACAAAAACCAACATGTCGCAAGATCATATTATCGCAACGTTAGCATTTTTTATTGTGCGCTTAATTAATTGTATTGACGTTGCAAAACACTTTTTTTGCATTAAAACGGTTACTGGGTGACACATAATTGTAAAATTTAAATATTGGTGCGAAAATGTGCTATTGTGTGCATTACATCCTAGGTAGATCCAAACATCGTATATTTTGAACTATACTATTTATAAAATGCGTACTGTGTGATGTGTAAGCTGCATAAAAAGGACACGGTCTTCTCGATTATTGTAGTTTTTGTTAATATAAAGAGTGTATATTATTTCTTAATATTTGTCTGCAACAATCATATCTGGAAACAACTTGCTTTGAGCTATTGAGTACTAGTATATTATATTTTGAAAATCAACTAAACACAAACGGCTGAAAACGGTAAACTGTTTGATTTAGAATTGCCATTTATTTACATGTTGATTTTATCAATCGGATAGCTACTGATGTAGTGTTCAACAAACCACCTTTCTTAACTGTCTTAAAAACACAATTGTGTGGGTTTTTAAATTCTCAATTAAAAATGACTTATGCAATCTATATAATATAACCATCACTGAAAGAAAACTGTTCATGCTCACTATAATACAATAACAAAAATGCTTGTTGATCTAATTTATGAAGGAAGCAGATTGTATGAGAAATGTAGACAAATGTAGAAATTGTTTTTAAATGTAATGGAAGCTTCTCACGTCAACAATAATTATTTAAATGAGCACTGTTAGCAAATCATCGTACATGGATGACTCGTGTTTAGCCGTTCTACTTCATACACCAATAACGAGTATGATGTTTGTGATATTGAAATGAGCACGTGGCTATGTTGGGCATTTTTCAAAGAAAAGAGGTGATGATTATAAATTATAAATGGAAACCCCGAAACGACAAAGAAGCAGTATTGACATACTAATAATGGCATTGTTAAGTATGGACATACTAATAATGGCATTGTTATCTCTAAATAATAATGATTTATTGACCCCAACGTTTAGCCAGTGCATAAGAGCATGCATGGAGTGTGTACGATATGTAGTTTCCGCTGTGGGATACTACATACACATTAATAATCACTCTGTTGCGACCCGTATTGTAAATGCATTAACATTAAATTACGACATGCACAAAATGAGAAACATATATAACAATAACTTGCAAGATAAATACACCGCGATAAAGATGTAACGATGGCAGAAATCATGATCATAACATGACAGACGTGAAGAAACCATTATCTTTTGTTATAAATTGCTATTTATGACCATGTCATGTATCGATACCTCAAAGAGGTATGTGATCATGAGAACAATATATTCTATGCTACCACAAATAATAACATTTAAGAATCTACAAAACAAATTGTATCTAAAAGTTTTGTTCAAATATTTTCATCGAATCTTTTTTGGGCCTGTTCTTTGATTCCATCTTACTGACCATTTCTGCACGAGTTTCTCTTTCGGAACATGCATTTGCTAGTTTGCTCACATACTTTGTCAGATTTCCACTTCTTTGCAGTAGGGCCTTAGTTCGAGCTTCGTGTTGCTTGATGTTGGCTTTTATGGAAGCTAACTCCTGATATGAAATGGATGATGACCGGAAAGAACGGACTTGGTCACGTGGTGCTATATTAGAGCCACTAGTCTTAACAACGTATCCAAATATTTTGGATTTCTTTGAGTACTCAGTCAAGAACACTTGCGTTTTCTCTGTTGATTTTGTCAAAGTTTCGTATAACATTTCTTCCTTACCTACTAGAGCGTTGTTCACACCCTGCCTCGTTATTGGCCTAGCATGGTCTGGAGCGGTTAAACTTTTCATATGCACTATGTCATCTTCTGACAGAGGCATGAGCTCGTCTTCGTCGACTTCTAAAAATGCTGAGTCCGGTCTTGGAGTGTTCGTCTCGGGTCGCTGAAATTAAGCTGTTTCGCATTTCGCCCCCGTGATTGTCACCGATATAGGGGACATCATTCCAGGGACGGAAAGCCTCTTTTCTGCGATGGTGATCCGAGTGGGGGTTTCAGCCACCCTTGGGGGAACGGAGTGCGTTCTTGTAAAAGGGTTTCCGCGTTATTCACTCGTCGTGAAAGGTTGGGCTGATCTTGTAGTTGGTTTTATTGAAATCACGTGATTGACTTCTTGCGCATGTTCAAAAGACACTTTTGGTGTATTTGGTATCACCGTGCTTGAAGATGTATGAGGTCTTGTAAGTAATCTATGAGAAGCCGAAGCAACGTGGTTGTCGTTGTGAACAGTTTGTGTCGTAGGTCTTATCAGACGTGCACGACTTTCTGGTAACGCAGGTGTTTGTGTTCTGTCAGGAGATGCTAAACTAGATTGCGAGGGATAGCTGATTGTAATATGTTGACTTGTTTCGACGAGTCATCCTCTTTTTTAGTATAAGTGTCGCCTGGAATAGGTAATTGTCCATTTTGAATCGACCTTTGGCGTCTAGACGCTCTATAAGCACACTAGCATTTGTCTTTTCTTTCTCTTGCATTGCTTTGTTTCGCAAGTAGCGTTTGCGTCTAGTTCGGCCAATGTTCATTCCATCTTTCGCAAAGCTATATGACTGTCTATAAGACTTAGTGGACATTATTGACGTCATTGAGGTTATGGGTCTATTTTGATCTTCTTTCGAGTTTTCAGGCGCTTTGCGAACTTCAAATACGGAATATGGTCTCTTCGCGTTGGGTTGTTTTTGAAATGGCGTCACTAATCCCGGTGTTGTCGTTTGTGGCGTTGACGACTGCTTCTCCCGAAGATCCACTCCCTCCTCCTGGCGTTCTTTCGCGTACAGAAGCAACTTGTACAGCGAGGCTACACATTCCTCCTCGAAGGCATCCTGTCGTCGTCGGGAATATTTAAAACCCCGTCGGATGGTTAGGAACTTGTGTTCTAGCTCCCGCTGCAGGCTGAAGTTCCGACCGAAGGCGATTTGTGTTCGATAACTGTTCATGGTGACTAATACAGAGCTGAAACAGAGTAGTGCTGGTCTAAAATATCAATTCGCATTACAGCATGACAAAATATCACCTGACCAGAGACTTTTGTAAATTGATAAGTCAACATGGTCAATTTCTTATTTCAGTACATGCAATTACTTTAAATAACTTAAGTTATTGCAGTAGCAAACATATTTAAGCGTTTGAATCAATCTATAAAAGTGACGCCTAAATTCAAGTTATATGCATTAACATGTTCAGAGCACATACATTCAGAACAATACATTTGTAACTAGTATCTATCCTGATCACCCACACGAGATAAAACGGAAGCGTTCAATTTGTAAGAATTCTTCATTTGTATATTGATATATATGTTTGCTCAATTAAATAAACTTGTGTAAATATGATGCTTAATTTTCATGTATGTGCATACATGGTTATGCCACGCGTACTCTGATTCAACGAAAATACAACAACATGGAAAAATGACGTCACCGTTAAATCGTGTAACGAAAGTGGTCCCATATTTAAATAAACATATTTAATACTATTGTGTCAATATTATACTGGAACATTTTAGAATAACCGCGAAATAAATTAAAGAAATAGTAACAGGATAACAGATATTTTACTTAAACCACAAAACCATCATAAACGAGCTACGTATGTTTCATTAAATACGCACGTTGAAAAACGAATATTCTGTGCATATGAGCATACGGTAAATACATTCACATCTTAACGGTTGATATCATTTAAATAGACATTTGTATATTGTATACTTATAGTTCTCTACTTCAAAAGGATTGACAGTTTTATTAAAAACTCTGGAGGAAATGCACGCTAGTAATGCACGGTTCTCTGATAAATAAACTGACTGATATCAGTAATTAGAAAATACTTATTAAATAACACATTCTGCTCTGCTGCAGACCAAAACATTATTTTTCTTCATAGCAGGTACCGTCACAGTTGTTTTGTTCTCCCTTCTAATGTATTGGTAAATTTGTATATGTATGATGAATTTAACTTAAATGGTGGCCAAATATACGGATTTGATGAGTGTTTCCTAACTTTATTGTTATCTAATTAATTTAATACAATATTATAGTAATGAGAATGATATCCTTTCAAATATGAACCACATTTGAGATTAAAATAGAAAAGTGTTATAATTAAAGTATTGAATGATATTACCCGACTATCGCTTTGAAAATTCTATTTAATGACTATGATGGATTTTAATTCATTAATCAAAATGCAACATTCAATTACATGAATCCACCGAGTGACATATCTCAAAAGGATATTAACACGAAACTTTCAAAGTTATTGATAGGTTAAAATGGCATCAGGGTGATTAACATAAACACATATCACAATAAATGAGTTCATTATAGAGTCATCAGTTGTAAGAATAAAACGAAATTATCTATAACTACTTAATTGAAAATATCAAAGCAATGAATGACAGTCGAAAAAAGACTAATAACAATGACAAGGCATTTCATTAGTTTGAGCGTCTCACTTTTGAAAAGGCTTGACGCTAACCAGAAATAGGACCGACCATCAAGTCTCAGAATAACTACTACTACTACTACTTCTTCTACTACTACTACTTCTTCTGCTGTTGCTGCTGCTGTTGCTACTTGTATGAACAATTTGATAATCGAAACGATACTTATACACGTGAAAACTAACTTTCAAAATTCCATCAACTGTATAGTGATTCTTCTTTAAAATTAAAAAAATGATAAGAAGCAGATGCTATATCCAGTATAATACAACTCATACATATTTAATAAATTTAATATACAAAATCGAACCTACCAGTTTGATGTGATAATTCTGGTAAGAACATAAACCAACGCATTAAAACGCTACAGCACTAATGATCAAGCTTTCCCAATAATTACGTTTTTAGTTCATCTATTTAAAAAAAAAACAACATTATGAGCTATTTTCATCACCTGAGCGTCGGCGTTGGCGTCGGCGTCTGCGTCTGGTTAAGTCTTGTTTCTAGGTCCACTTTTCTCATAAAGTATCAACGCTACTGCATTCAAACTTGGTACACTTACTGACTATCATGAGGGGACTGGGCAGGCAGAGTAACATAACTCTGGCTGGCATTTTGACAGAATTATGTGCCCTTTTTATACTTAGAAAATTCACAATTTGGTTAAGTTTTGTGTTTAGGTCCACTTTATTCCTTAAGTATCAAAGCTATTGATTTCATACTTGCAACACTTGCTTACTATCATAAGGGGACTATGCAGGCAAAGTAATGTAACTCTGACTGGCATTTTGACAGAATTATGGCCCCTTTTGTACTTAGAAGATTGAAAATTTGGTTAAGTTTTGTGTTAAGATCCACTTTACTCCTCAAGTATCATACCTATTGCTTTCAGACTTGGAACACTTGCTAACTATCATAAGGGAACTGTGCAGGAAAAGTTATGTAACTCTGACTGGCATTTGGACAGAATTATGGCCCTTTTCTGACTTAGTAACTTTGAATATTTGGTTAAATTTTAAAGTATCAAGGCTATTGCTTTCAAACTTCAAATGCTTTCTTACTATTATGAGGGTACTGTACCTGGCAAGTTGAATTTGACCTTGACCTTTGAATGACCTTGACTGTCAAGGTCAAAGTATTAAAGTTTGCTAAAATTGCCATATTTTCTTTATTTATTTATGATCAGATTTGATTCATACTTTGACAAAACAATACTTACCTGACAAACCACAATAGACCCCACCCAAAACATCCCCCATGCCACCCCAGAATCCCCCTCTTATTTTTAAAAGATCCTCTAATAAATGACCACACCCCACACTATACCCCCTCNACCGTTTTTACGCGAATTTCTTTCTTCGAAATACGAAGTGCTATACCATTTATCACCTAAACAATGTTCCGTGTCTAAAAGCCAAATGAACAGAACATAAATGCAAAAAAAGCTGAAGAATTCGCCTCTCGCGCGTGGCTTTTGTTGTTCTCGGTCATTGAAGTGCCATCCGTCATGAAAGTATCCGCATACCCGGCGTGAAATACAAATACGAATTACATTTGAAAAATGACGAAATTTTGTATTGACGAAAATTTATGATTTCCCAGTAATCAATTGTAATACAAAGTGTTAAATAATGGAATTCCCCGTGTGGCACCTCCACAGTTCAACTGAACCGGAGAAGTTTATCTAATATTAACCGCTGGTAAAATCGGTTACAATTGTAAATGTAAGCATAACAACATATGTTTAAACTTGGGCAATGGGTATGAAACGCGCGCAATATGCCTGTTGATGAAAGATTGTGGAACACCGAAATAAGCTTCTTTTTTTTTTTAGATTTTACACACAAACGTAACATGCAGACGTAACTTAGTTCACTAAAGAACATTCAAACACACCAGATTCGACACATTCCGCAAAGCATTCATGACAAATAATAACAATATTCAAAGTTTTTCAAGTTTCATGTGTCAACTTTTTTTATCGTCTACTTTGTTCATGTTGATAGAATTTTAAACAATTCATGTTATTGGCATTTTTTTCTGAGAAATTTGTGTAGTGCCACGCGACGTTAACTTGTTTGTTATTAATTTCATTGACGAAAATACTATTTGATTGGTGGTATCATATACCTGAAATGAAACACAGTCAATACAAATATGCCCCTTTTAATAACTTTAACGCGAAAATGATGCCGATCTCAAAAGAAAAACAATTATTTTACACCTTGAATTTTTATCCTAAAATAGCAATCGCACGCGACATGGGACGATGGAACAATTGAGTAACCCTCTCCTGTTTCTAAAATCAGATTTGAGACATGTGTTATTGTAACTACATGCACAATGGTCACATTTACATTGACCAATCATCACCATCAGCATTTATTCTTAAATAATTTACTTGTAAATGTTTACTTTAGAAGCCAATATTCGTATTACCATAATTTCATTGATTTTATAAAATTGGTCTACACCGAATGCACGTTATGGCGCGTTTCGAGTATGTTAAATGGTCTAAACAAACATCTAGTGCTGCAACGGATATCCGAAATATCCGAGATTCGCGGATCCAAACGAGGATTCGCGGATCTAACCGTGATTGGTAAAATCGGTTTCGAATCTGGATCTTAGTTGAGTTTAACCTTTCCTTTGCGGTAATTGTTTCTTTCGTCCTTATGCTTTTCGTTAAATTGTTTCTTTGTGTTTGAAAGGCTGACTGATACTTAGTTTGTCACGATTATCGTTACTTGTTTGACAAAAACATGGTACACACACAGTCTTCTTTTGTTTTCGATGGTGTAAAATGGCGCAGAAGAAAATTTACGATGCACCTAAACAATTAAAATCCTCGTTGTGGAAGCATTTCGGGTTTTATGAGCAAACTAATTCAACAAAACTCGACAAAGCAAACGCCATTTGCAAAGTATGTAAGATTCCTTTTGTAGATTTACAGACGAAGTATTTTCGCATCGTTGTTATTTCGCCCCCATGACGTTTCCGCCCTCGTTGTTTCGCCCCCCCCCCCATTTTAATTTGAATAAGAGGATATTTATCACGCCAATGATTTAACTTATAGTCTAGAGTAGTAACAAAAAACATAAAAGAAATAATTTTTTGATCTATTCATTTATTTATTTGACATACAATAACGTAAAATAACAGTGTAAAACAACGTGATGCTCACATACGATCTTTCAGTAGTTAAGTAACATAAAACGACATTGAAAGCATTCTTCATTTATATATTTTATGAAGTACATAAACATAACAGCGTACAAGCAACATGAAGAAAAGTCTGTAGAGTTTCCCGCAAGCACGCAGGTAGTGGGTGGTTGAGTTCGCCTGCTGAGTGTTAGTGATACAGCATACATCACTCCATGTCTGGCGGTCCGCAGATTTTTCCGCAAGCAAAGAGAGAGAGAGAGTGGGGAAGCTATAATAACTAATAAGAGAGAATAAACCATTTGTTTGTNATATTTTATGAAGAACATAAACATAACAGCGTACAAGCGACATGAAGAATGAAGAAATTTTCGTAGAGTTTACCGAAAGCAAGCAGGTAGTGGGTGGTTGAGCTCGCCTGCTGAGTGTTAGTGATACAGCGTACATTACTCCATGTCTGGCGGTCCGTACAGTTTTCCGCAAGCAAAGAGAGAGAGAGAGAGAGGGAGAGAGAGAGTTGCGTAGACCAAGAACAAACGATGCGTTGAGCTAGGACTTTATTGCAAATATTGCCTTAGCATTGACCGTTCAAAGGCGGCGACCCCAGCTTTATTCTACAATGTGTATATGTTGTTTCGTTTTGTGCCGTACTGTACCGTCTGGCAATTGGTTCCTTGCCATACATAAAGGACCACAAAGGTGTGTATGATAAAAATGCAATACTGCTGCAGCTTCTGGAGTTTCACTTCTTTATACTGACAGTCAAAATCACTTTTAGTCAACTCATTTAATTGCAAAAAAGTTATTATAGAACAACACAATTTATCGGTCATGTTCCTTATACTTTGCTACAATCAAAATTACCTTGCGGTCGTTATCTTTACGATTCAAGTGTAGTGACCGACATACATTTTTAGTCGAAATAGCCCATTATTAGTTGTACTCATACGTGAGTGGTCATAAACATTAGTTGTTTACAAATTCTCTTTTAATATTCTAAACAAATAAATATACAAATTACACATCAAATGGATTTCGATTCAAGTACAATGACCGACAAACATTTAATGTTGAAATAGTCAATTAATAGTAGTTCTCTCTCTCTCTCTCTCTCTCTCTNATTGGAATTTAATGCAGTTAATATGTTTAATTATGTCTTACGACTTAAACAATTATAATATGTCATCATTTTTTATTATTATTTCCATGCTTTACAAAGTCATCTTTAATTTAATTTAATAAATAGTTGAATACTAATAAAATATCACGCATACATGAAATAAAATGCTTAATCTCAATACATATTTTTATTAAATATGAAATTGCACTACATAAATATGTTGTTGTTTTTTCATGGGTAAATAAACAAAACACTGTTTAAAAAACATCAAGAGTTACGAAGTTCTATAATCATTCAAACCATATCTGATTAGCGATACTCTATTCCATCCAAGGAAATACAGCAAAGCACAATTATAAACTGAATGAGTCGTAAGTATTATACATTACAATATAGCAACACTGTTATTTTTTAATAACTCAGGATCGCCAAATGTTTTCACATTTCGTTTTCTACAAATGGTAAGCGNTCTTTAAATGAAACGAAAATTTGTAAGGATAGTTAAGTTCAGTGAACAATTTAAGTCATTCAAATAGGCTGGGATTGATTGACGATTGCTAATTGCAGTAGTTATGGTCGTGTACTGTTTAGTATATTCCCGTCAATAATTGAAACGAACACGCGTGGAACTAATATCTTAAGCTGACAACGAAGTTACCCGCGGACAAATTGCATGTACATTAATTATATTTGAAACATGAAAACATAAAACATGTCGCTGAAACTCAATCTAGAGTCAGATATCTGTACAGTTTTAAGAGCAATTCATTATCTGTTATATAACACATAATCGAAATAATTATTGTCTTCAAAAATAAATCAAGAAAAGCATTCAAATTAAAGTAAAACCAAAAATACATATTTGCACAATGATTTGCAGATCACAAGTTTCGGTAACCAATTATGCAATATCCTTTCAAGTAAAGATTTAAACGCGTTATCCGTGGTTTAGTATCAGGGATTTTACTTTATACGTTGAGTTCGTATACTCGAGCCCTTGTGGAGGCACTACATTTTTTATTTAAAGAAAATGTTATTTATTAAATATAAGATTGTTTATCTCAGATGTTTTCATATGAAATTGGTTCGATCTAGAAGAAACGACATTTAATGGCATTCATAAACCTTCATATATGAGAAGACGCATACACAAAACAACAAACAAGCAATAGTTACCGTAGCTCTAGTTTCAGCCAAGAGGTCGAAAGTACTTAATCACTACGTCAGTGTACTTGTATTCGATAGCAAATACTGTGAACCCACTTATACATTATTAATCCAACTCCGTGCATAAGTGTCTGTTTAAAAGGATTTGTTAAAATTAAAGATTATCACATTCTTTCTTATAAAGTCATTAATAAATTTACCAACAAAAGTGTCATGTTTGGAATAGTATAAAACAATTATAAAAACAAGGAAAAAACCCCAATATAAAATTGTGCCTGCTTTAAGGTTCGAATTCGGGACCTGACGAAATCAAAAACCTTCGCGCTACCACAGCACCACAACCATTTTCGCTTGATGTAATTAATGAACGACCATATATTTTTTTAGATTTTTTAGTCAGGAGACTAAATGAACTTCGCGGTCCTTCTAATGTGTACATTTTTACTGTAAGACATTTTGTTTTGAAAATTGTCATTCCGCAACAGACTAACAGTGTATGTTGTTTAACGCTCGTATTGCAATTCAAATGGTCTCATTATTCGGCAATAAGTCCATTTAGTTGACAGATGTAATGAGCTCTTAGATTACGGTAGCGTCACAACGGTCCTTATTTTTCCATTGTAAGTGTTATCTCATGAAAATATTTAACTTCTACGTTTTGTAAAAAACGTCACGTAAAAACAGTTAGGTCACAGTTATAGAATGGCATGAAATTGTCTCAAATTTTATAAACTAATACATGTTTAAATCAATGCTGCATTTTATTATAACGTATATACAAACCACTTTTCTGTTTGTTCCTATTTGCAAATAGATAAAGCGGTATACAACGCTCCAAACTTGCTCTACTTGATAAATGTCAATGTATACTTCCCCATGCCGTGGTAATGACCTGGCTGTGACAATAGAATGCTACGCATATGGCAGTCCAAACGGGAATACAGAACGACCTAGTAATTCAGTCGTTGAGGATGGGCAATGACCGAAAATTGAACTAACGATGGAAGATAAACTGACACGCTTTAACAACCTAATTGTGAGACACATGGACATTTATCAGTAGAAAGCAAGAGTTAAGACCTTACTATTTTAAGTTAGTTTAATTCAATGTGAAGGTCAATATTTGACTTAAAGTACATGCACACGCATACACTAAACATTACGACAAATAAATTAAGTACAACTAAAATACACGACTTCTTTACCCCTTTACTTCTCATATCGAATGCACGATGGAGATATTTGCATATGTGTCTAGTAAATAAGAGTAACAATAGCAAACTGAAATAAAAAATATCTTCATCAACAAAAGCAAAACACTCTGTATTACAGATACAATTTTGGTCAATCAACCAAACGCATACATTTCAAAATGTGCAGGCATCATGAACATTGAAAATTACAAAATTACCAAGATATCAACCTTCACTATGTCCTCTGGAGTCTATAGCTATTTTCTATTAACTACAGGTTAAACGAGTTGAACGTTCTACAAACCTCACACCTAATCGAGAAATAAACTTGTTAAAGAAATGCCAATCAAACGGTGTGATACGGAATGAATGTAAATTTTAATTTGTCTTATGGTTTAATTCTTTGTTAGACAAGACTATGCTGGTAAATGTCCCAAGTACAATTAAGAAGTAACACATACAGGTCCATCAAGTTATTACACACCTGAGAGGGGATACCATTCTTCTGAAGATTGGCTATAGGTCCTTCCTTACTGCAGATGGCTTAAAGCCAGTATATGCGATCTTATTACTTTTTTTGCAAACCAGATAAAATAACAAACTATAATAAAACTACAGAAGGAGTCGTACCAGAAAATAAACGAAAATCAACGTTTTTTTCACTTGCAAATAAGTGTCTGCTGTACAGCAGAAAACTTCTTCATGCTCACAAGACATGTACTATGTACAATTTAGGTTCTACAACAAATATGAGTTAACGTGTCTGTATCTGCGTCAACCTGCTCATTATAAATTTCACTGAAGTAAACTATATTTGATTACTGGTGTAATGTAAAGATAAAGTATACGTAACATTCATGTCCATATTCATATCTTGTTTTAAGATGTCCTGAATAAAATATTGACATTGGAATCTTATATATTCACTTTAAATATGAATGATAAGAACTGATAAGAAAGCTATAAATACATAACGTGCGGCTTGTGATCATAACTTAAGATATATTTCCTTTTCAAGCATGATGACACGAGGGTGTTTGCTTATTCTGGCATTTGGAATGCTTAATTCCGAGTTCAAACCTACAATTGGTGCTGCAAGTGACGTGGAAGCAAGGTTACGGTCTTTGGAGCACCAGATGAAAACCATATCCGACTCGAACCAGGTATTTAGCTAGCTAGATAGATTTGAATCGGTGAAACGTT
Source organism: Dreissena rostriformis (assembly GCA_007657795.1). Classification (NCBI taxonomy): domain Eukaryota; kingdom Metazoa; phylum Mollusca; class Bivalvia; order Myida; family Dreissenidae; genus Dreissena; species Dreissena rostriformis. The sequence continues at coordinate 15,328 of VMBQ01009594.1, forward strand.
CGCAAAGTGAGTTTGTCTGCATTTGAAGTGTGTGTATGTGTGTTTACCTATTGCTTTTTTTTCTACATACATTCATATAAAATAACTTGTTTGCATCTTCTTTAACATAATCAGTAAGTTATAAAGTAGGTTGAAGACACTTCAAAAATAGCATTAAATACTTACTAAAATGATTTTTTTCCCTAACAACAACTATATGGGGGGTATCGAGCAGGTTGACCTCGACCAGCACATGCCTATGGTTGAGGTGAATTAGATAAATTATATTTGACAAAATATGATCTTATAAACAAAAATAATAATAATAAATGTTTTCCATCATCGTTGTGTTGGTTGAATACATAAAGACATAAAATGATGTAAATATCATTTAACGTCCAATATCGTTAAACCATTATTACTTTTTAATTATTATTTGATTAACACTTATTATATAAGGATCAAGATGTAAACAATTAATTATAGAAGTGCTGACCAATCGGTTTACTGTTACAATAATAGTTTACCGGTAGAAACTGGGACATTTCATGGGGTCAGTGATATGGTGTCATTAATCTTTTTCTCTTTTCCGCAAAATAACTAAAAAAAATAAAAAAATTGAAACGTTCAAATGGCATTTATGTAACATTAACAGTGTTACGGTCGTTAATTACTGCCGACATCTTTTTGGGGATGCATGAATAAACGAGCCAATGATACGTTCGAGGTGGCGCTAGGGAACGAAAGTATTTTTTTAAACGATGGAGAAACATAGAGTTTGTGAAGTTGTATATGTTGTTTTTTTTTAATATTTCGTCTTAGTTTGAAAATCGGGCAATGTAGTGCAATTCAGCGAAGATTAATTGATCCACAAATGTACAGAAATATACAATTACAACCAATTTGGAAACGTGAGGACCTTAATAAGTTATGACATGGAGGAGTTTTTAAAAGCCAATCGATGTTTTTTTTTACATTTCTTGATCAATGTTGAGAAAATAACATACTCAACCTCTAGTATTTTATTAAGGCCCTCCAGTCTCTAGTGCAAGAACAACAAAACAAAATCAATCAACTAGAACATGTTGCCGAGGCTCAGAAGCGATTAAATGGAGAAATACTGGCTGCCATGAGGAATGTCTCAACTGGTCCCTTGTCAAGAAGAGAAAAATCAGGAATAAGTTAGTATGACTCCAAATTAGTTGGTATGTTGCATTAGTGCCACTTGGTTTTGGTTAAACATTTAGCCAAATGCTAATTCCTTTAATCGCATAAATTCATTCATACCAGAAACATAACAATAGATGTTTTCGTAAATCCGCCCCTTCATTTTAATTATATGTCAATATGTTCTTTTTTGCGGCTTTCAGATCAACCGCCTGAAGTTGTTTCGTTCACAGCTGTTAAAAGTATTGACCAAACCCACATTGGCATCAACCAAAACATTATTTTCGACCAAGTCATCAGCAACATCGGTAACGGTTACCACGCTGACCATGGGCTATTCATCGCACCTACTAGCGGTATCTACCTTTTCTCAACCAGCCTACTGCACAGACCGACCAATGATCAACCACTTCACGCGGAGATCACGCACTCAGGTGCCCCTGTTGCCAGGATACACGGCGATGTTAACATCTACGACTCCGGCAGCCAAACGGTCATCATACAGGTCAACCAAGGGGAAGAAGTGTGGGTCAGAAATATTGACATTAACGACGAAAACATTGCTGGGGCCATGTACAGCTCCTTTGCTGGTGTTTTGATTTTACCACTGTAGGGGACGCGCCAGCTTAGATGCATTAGATCCAGTGTTTCATGTCAAATACAGTTAATTGACTTACTAGTAGTTAATTATACGTTGGTCTTAACAGCTTACTGTGAAACCATTTATTTTCGTCAGCATGTAATTTCGTCATTTTTAAAAAAATTACTTTTTCGTCAGCACTTAAATTCGTCAATTTCTGATTTTGAAAAAAAAATGAAAACAAAAATGTGTCTGTCATTTTCCGATTTTTTTTGTAATACTTGTCTGCTCTAAATCGCAGTTGCAATAAATCGTGGTGGGGAGAAGGGGTAACTTGGGAGTCACTTGCAGGAGGTGGGCCCTATTTATCACATGCCAATTAACTTGTCGTTTGTTATCAGGCTTTAGTAACTGGCCGTTATAATTGTATACCATTAACTCGTTCATTGTTATGAGTAGCGGATTAGTAGGACTGAATTACCATTAACGACTACCGGTAATAATGTTACTATGAAGTGCTATCAATCTTTTGAATCATTGACAGCTTTGACAAGTTTAACGACGCATGTTTCATTTAAATATTGTCTGCTAAAATGCAATTGAAAACGTAACAGTCAAAGATAAATTAAATATGATATCCAGACGATTTAATTACATACAAACGCAGTGTATTTGTTAACAGAAATTGACTTTAATTTTCGTCAGGTTTTCAGAAAGTCCCCGTGAAGCACATTTTTTTCATGACTGTGTATGATGCAATAAAACGTTACTTTGTATCGTATTGCATTCAATCTTAATTTAAATTCACTCGTCCATACATTGCCAGATTTTTGTTTAATTGATGTTGTAATAATATTGGATTATCGGATATATATGCACATAAGAAAAGCGGTATGTATACAATTATCAATACACATTTACTTTTTTCAATTTCGTTTATTTTCTTTGATCTGTCGCGTGTTGGCTTCACTTTCACACCCCTAAAAACACAATACACACAATGGGTAATAATCATTACTATTCTACCTTAACGAAGTCAACGCATTCGCTACAGCTTTATTGCATTCGCGTTTTACAGGAAATGTCACGTGTCAGTTAAGTACACTGAATAATGTACACCCCTCGTGTCAAAACCGGATTTCTCTTGATTGAGAAACAGACGCAGTATGCATACGTGGATTACGTTGGATTTTAATGTCTCATGTAAATGGTACTTCAGTCTTAATTTTGTTTCAACATTGGACATAATTATTCGTTAGGAACTTAAATTTGTCAATCGGTCTACTGACGAAATAGACGAAAATTAATGTCTGACGAATAATAATGGTTTCACAGTATTAAACTTCCCGGTTAAGTCGTATGCCTTCTTAGAATTGTTACAAATGAAAAGTAAAATGGTACACGTTTTACAAAATATGTACTTTGGTAGTTATAAAAAAACGAACATAAACCAGAAGATTGAAAGATGAATTTAAAAGTTAAAATACTCCTCGCAGTGGCCGATTAACCTACCAGAACGGAATAGATTGCATTCACAGTTAAATCAGAGACCTTGAAGGATTTCTTGCAACTTTTTATATTTTATGCAAATCCGTGTTATTTTCTACCTTACTGAACGTTATATCTATTTTTTACCGTAACACATGTAAAATAAAATAAAAAAATGACTTTCAATCATAAACATATTATTTTAAACGACTTGCATCATGTGGTAATTGATACAGCTGGGCTCGAAAACAGTCATATCGCTGCGCGGATAATGCATCAATTATAACAGCTTGTTATTTTAGAAGTTATGAGCAGATTGCATACCGTATGGCGTAATATGTGTTAAAAACTTAACATGGACCCAACAATTTATAATATAATACGGTAAAATTAATGCGTTATTTTTTAATAAAAACCAAAATTATGCGTACGACGACAAAAAACATCAACATAGTGTTTAAAAGACCGTGTTTCAGATGTAGATAATTAATTGCATTGCAGAAACATGCAATTATACATGTGTATATACATATGAGTAAATTCATCTTGCTCTGTAAAACCTCGCTGGGTATTATATCAACATTTTTATTTCTACACTCTTTAAAATGCTCAATTATAGCTACTCAGACCTGCTTTTTAATGCTTTGAGTTGTTGTTGTGTAAGTAATTTGAGTGTTATACATTAAAAGCGTGACTCGTGTGTTCTGAACACCATACAACATGGGAAACAGACCAGCCATTTGTGAAACGAACGCGCCCTGAAGAGCAGAAAAACATTTATGCAACGAATAAAATTATACTTTTTCTGTCACGAGTGAAATAAATATTCGATCATACACCGAAAAAAAATCAAATTTTCTTTTTTGTGCGTTGGTACAAAAACAAAACACGACAAAAAATTACACGTTTATGTATAATTGCGTCATCAAAATATGTGCTTAACAACGTAAGAAATGAGTATGGTGAAACAAGTAACTTTCCGTCTGAGCAACATATCATGTTTAAATACTTGTAGTTTTACAGTCGTTATCACAAACCAATTATGGAGGTCCACAACACGATTGTTAGATAAAGAATAATGAGCGTGCCCCAGTTTGAAATTATCCTTATGTAATGTAAGTTTACGGTGTGATTTAGTACTCCCTTCAATTTTCAGTTTTGACATATAAGAATCATCTTCAAAACGTCTTGCAGAGAACCATGAGAGTTTTTCTATAAAAGTACACCAGCATGTCACGAAGTCACATTGTAACGGCGATGGCATTGTTAGAAAGAGTGCTTAATTAATTGTATATGCGCTGATCACTGATCACACATATTATATGCAATATGGGTTTTAAGTTCCAAAACAAGATTGGTTTTGCATTTGAACGTTGCCTTGGTGACATACAATTGTAAAATATAAATATTGATGCTGAACTGCAATCTCTTGTGAATATATATATTATCTGTAGATGATCTAAATATCGTAAATTTTGGGCAGTATCCTCTTAAACTGAATAAGTGTTTTATGTGTAAGCTGTATTTAAAAAAAAAGGCATGGTCTTCGTGATTCGTGAAGTTTAAGTTTATATAAAAAATATATATCAATTTCTACTGTTTATGTTGAACATAGAGAATAATAGGTTAGTGTTGATTAAAGATCAGGTTTATCATGCGAGGCTTAGAAAACAAACAGCACGAGCCTTGGCGAGTGCTTTTTCGTTTACGTGCCGAGCATGATAAACCTGATCTTTAATCAACACTTACCTATTATTCTATTTATTCCACTTTTTATTCAGTTAACCTTTTTATTTTAACAAAATAAGTTTAACTTGTTATTTTCGCTTGATTTATGACGTCATTTTGTCGAAAATATGACGTCATTTCGTGCCGTGTATTATAGCAGAAATTTAATCAACCGAATCGCTGTAAAAGTGGGATAAAATCATATATTGAAAGAAATTGCTTCGAGATTTTAAGAACTAGACGGATGTTAACTGTTTGATTTATAATACTCATTAATATGTACATTTATTATATACCTGTTTAATGCTTTTAACAAAATACAGGTTGTATCAATCGTTGAAATAAATCCGTATTATGCTACTCGCTGTTTTCCGATTCCGTATTACCATACAAGCCGGACTACTTTCTTCGACCCATTTAATGACGTCACATTTAAATGACGTCACATTTAATGACGTAACATTTTAGTCATTATTTTGTCAGTTTTGTTAAAGAAAAAAAATACAATTGATAACTATTTTCGTTAGTTGTTGTATATAATAAAAGGAATATTACGCAAGTCAATTGTTCCAAGTGTTTGTATCAGTCTCGTGGCTTGCGCTATTTCGTATCACACTCGAGGGGATACGTCATTACACAAGCCACTCGACTGATACAAACTCTTGGAACAATTGACTAGCGTAATATTCCGTATTTATCAATCGGACTGCTTCTGATGTACTTTGAAGTGTTCAACAAACCTGTCATTACAATGATACACATGTATAATTTTTGTAAATGCTCCGGTAAAAATTAACGTGTGCAATGTATATTACATAATCAATGCAAGCAAGCTTTTAATGCTAACAAGAATATAACAACACATATGTTTTATTTATAAAGAAAGAAGATTGTACGAGGAATGTAGACATGTGTAGGAGTTGTTTTCAAATCCAATGGACACTTCTTACGAAAATCAGTATTTTAGTGGGCAATATTAGCCAATCATCGTTCTTGGATGGCTGGCGTTTAGCAGTTCTACGTCATACAAAAATCACGAGTACGATGTTGGTGATATTGAAATAAGCACGTGACTAAGTTATGTATTTTCAAAGAAAATATGTGATGATTACAAACTATAAATGGAAACCCCGACTCGACAAAGAAGCATTATGTATATACTAATAATGGCATTGTAATCTCTCAATAATAACGATTTCTTGACCCCACCGTTTAGCCAGTGCATAAGAGCATGCATGGGGTGTATGCAATATGTGGTGTCCGCTGTGGGATACTACAGACACAATAATAATCACTCTCTTGCGACCCGTATTGTAAACGCATAAAAATTAAACTACGACATGCAGAAAATACGTAAATAAATATTATAATAATTTACAATATGTATACACCGCGATAAAGATGTAATGATGACAGTAATCATGATCATAACATGACAGATGTTAATAAAACCTTTAACTTGGTGTTATAAATTGCTATTAATGACCATGTCATGTATTAATACCTCAAAATAAGTATGTGATTGTCAGAACAATATATTCTATGCTAACACAAATACAAACATTTAAGCATTTACAAAACAAATTGTATCTAAATAGTTTGTTCAATTATTTTCATCGAATCTTTTTTGGACCTGTTCTTTGATTCCAGCTTACTTAGCTTTATCGCACGAGATTCTCTTTCGGAACATGCATTTGCTAGTTTGCTCACATACTTTGTCAGATTTCCACTTTTTTGCAGTAGGGCCTTAGTTCGTGCTTCGTGTTGCTTGATGTTGGCTTTTATGGAAGCTAACTCCTGATAAGTTATGGATGGTGACCGGAAAGAACGGACATTGTCACGTGGTCCAATATTTGAGCCACTAGTCTTAACAACGTATCCAAATGTTTTGGATTTCTTTGAGTACTCAGTCAAAAACACTTGAGTTTTCTCTGTTGATTTTGTCAGAGTTTCGTCTGTCATTTCTTCCTTACCTACTGGAGCACTTTTAGCACCCTGTCTCGTTACCGGCCTTGTATGGTCTGGAGCGGTTAAACTTTTCATATGCTCTATGTCATCTTCTGACAGAGGCATGAGCTCATCTTCGTCGACTTCTAAAAATGCTGAGTCCGGTCTTTGAGTGCTCGTCTCGGGTCGCTGAAAATCAGGCGTTTCGCATTTCGTCCCCGTGATTGTCACTGATATCGGGGACATTATTCCAGGGACGGAAAGCCTCTTTTCTGCGATTGTGATCCGAGATGGAGTTTCGGTAATCTTTGTGGGGACAGAGTGCGTTCTTGTTAGAGGACTTCCGCGATGTTCACTCGTCGTGAAAGGTTGAGCTGATCTTGTAGTTTCTTTTGATGGAATCACGTGGTTGACTTCTTGCGTATGTTCAAACGACACTTTTGGTGTGTTTGGTATCACCTTGCTTGAAGAGGTATGAGGTCTTGTAAGTAATCTAGGAGAAGCAGAAGCAATGTTGTTGTCGTTGTGACTATTATGTGTCGTAGGTCTTATCTGATTTGCACGACTTGCTGGTGACGCAGGTGTCTGAGTTCTATCAGGAGTAGTTAAACTAGATTACGGGCGAGGGCTAGCTGATTGTAATATGCTGAGTTGTTTCGACGAGTCATCCTCTTTTTTAGTATTAGTGTCTCCTGAAGGTAGGTAATTGTCCATGTTGTATCGACCTTTTGCGTCTAGGCGCTCTATAAGCACAGTAGCACTCGTCTTTTCTTTCTCTTGCATTGCTTTGTTTCGCAAGTAGCGTTCGCGCCTGGTCCGGCCAATGTTCATTCCATCTTTTGCAAAGCTATATGACTGTCTATAAGACTTAGCGGATATTATTGATGCCATTGAGGTCCCGGGTCTATTTTGATCTTCTTTCGAGTTTTCAGGCAATTTGCGAACTTCAAAAACGGAATACGGTCTCTTCGCGTTCGGTTGTTTTTGAAATGGCGTCACTAATCCTGGTGTTGTCGTTTGCGGCGTTAACGACTGCTGCTCTCGAAGATCCACTCCCTCCTCCTGACATTCCTTTGCGTACAGAAGCAATTTGTACAGCGAGGCTACACATTCCTCCTCGAAGGCATCCTGTCGTCGTCGGGAATATTTAAAACCCCGTCGGATGGTTAGAAACTTGTGTTCTAGCTCCCGCTGAAGGCTGAAGTTCCGACCGAAGGCGATTTGTGTTCGATTGCTGTTCATGGTGAGTAATATAGAGCTGAAACAGAGTAGTGCTGGTTTAAAATATCCATTCGCATTACAGCATGACAAAATATTATCTGACCAGAGACTTTTGTAAATTGCTAAGTCAGCATGGTCTGTTTATTATTTCAGTACATGCATTTACTTCAAATAACTTAAGTTATTGCAGAAGCAAACATATTTCAGAGTTTGAATCAATCTATAAAAGTAAGGAAAAATCCATAAAGCTACATGCATGGATATGTTTAGAGTACATACATTCAGAATAAAACATCTGTACATGTTAAACAGTATCTCGAGAGCGTTTCAAATAAGTAGTTAGTACTTTAAATTCAATCGAGCTAAAATAAATAGGTTAAAACTAAACAATATCAAACCTGATCACGCACACGAGATAAAACAGTAGCATTCAATTTGTATATTTATATAGAGTTAAGAGTTTATTCAACATACATTAGGCTTTATATATATGTTTTCTCAATAAAATATACTTTTTTATAATATGGTGTTCTATTTTCATATATGTGAATGCATGGTTATGATACACGCACTCTTTGATTGAACGACCAAACACAATGTAAAAGTGACGTTACTGTTAAATCTGGTAACGAAATATGTCCCATATTTAAATAAAAATGTTTAATACTACGGTGTCAATATTCTGTTTGAACACATAAGTAGGACCGCGAAAATCATTTATGAAATAGCAACATGATAACAGATATTTTACTTAAACCACAAAACCATCATAAACGCGCTACATATGTTCCATTAAATACGCACGCATCTTAACGAGTGATATCTTTTAAATGACATTTGTATATTGTATAATTAAAGTTCTCTACTTCAGAAAGGTTATATAGTTTAATAAAAAAAAACTCGGAGATAAATGCACACAAGTAACGCATGGATCTCTGATCTGACTGATATCAGTTATTAGAAAACACTTATTAAATAACACATTCTGCACTAGACCAATACATTATTTTTCTTGATAGCAGGTACCGACACAGTTGTTTTGTTCTCCCTTCTAATGTATTGGTCAATGTGTATATTAATGATGAATTTAACCTAAGGGTGGCCAAATATACGGATTTGATGAGTGTTTTCTAACTTTATTGTTGTCTTAATAATTTAATACAATATTATAGTAATGAGAATGATATCCTTTCAAATATGAAACACATTTAAGATTAAAATAAAACAGTGTTATAATTAAAGTATTGAATAATATTAAATTAAATACCCGACTATCGCTTTGAAAAATCTAGCAAATGAGTATGATGTATTTTAATTCATTAATCAAAATACAACATTCATTTACATGAATCGACCGAGTGACATATCTCAAAAGGATATTTTCACGAAATTTTGAAAGGTATTGAAAGGTTAAAATGACATCATGGTGAGTGAAATAAAAAACATTTTACAATAAATGAGTTTATTGTGGAGTCATCAACTGTAAGAATAAAACGACATTAATAATAACTACTGAAACGATAATATCAAAACGCGAGTTATTTAAATGAATGACAGTCGAAAATAGACTGATTACAATTACAAGGAATTTCATTAGTTTGAGCGTCTCAATTTTTAAAAGGCTTGACGCTTACCAGAAATAGGACCGACCCTCAAGTCTCAGAATAACTACTACTACTACTACTTTTGCTGCTGCTGCTGCTGTTGCTACTACTACTATGAACACTTTGATGATCGCAACGATACTAATACATGTGAAAACTAACTTTCAAAATTCCAACAACGGTATAGTGATTCTTTTTTAATATTAAAAAATGATAAGAAGCAGATTTTATATCCAGTTTTATACAAATTATAAATATTTAATAAATGTAATATAAAAAATCGCACCTACCAGTTGGAAGTGATGATTATTTTAAGAACATAATCCAACGCATTGGAACGCTACAGCACTTATGATCAAGCTTTCCCAATAATTACGTTTTTCAATATTTAGCCTTCAGTCAGTCAGTATTATCAACTGTCAGCCATACTGTTTTTGTTATTACTGACTTAACCCACGGTAAGATTAAATCATGTTCAACATCATGGTTACCCGTTATTATAAATCCCAAAGTTAATAACTAAAATAAATATATATATTTTTGAGAGAGTATCGATATTTTGAAACTGCACTGAATTGATCAGGTAATGGTATCTGACATAATTAAGAAATAATCCTCCATTGCCATTTGTGTTATGCAGTTGATAAAGGAAAAGTAATAAAACGTGAAACGATTCTTTAAATGAAACGAAAATTTGTAAGGATAGTTAAGTTCAATGAACAATTTAAGTCATTCAAGTAAGCTGGGATTGATTGACTATTGCTAATTGCAGTAGTTATGGTCGTGTTTAGTATATTCCCGTCAATAGTTGAAACGAACACGCGTGGAATTAATATCTTAAGCTGAAAAGGAAGTTACACGCGGACAAATAAATGTACATTTATTATATTTGTAACATGAAAATATGAAAAATGTCGCTGAAAGCCGAATTTAGAATCAGATAGCTGTACAGTTTTAAAAGGACTTGTTCACAGTTTTTTGCATGTTTAAAAGTTTGTCATTTAATGCTTTAAATTGATGAATATAAACATCGAAACTAAAAATATCCAGTATAAAACAAGAATAAAATTAATTCGCGCTACCACAGCACCACAAGGCGTTTGAATATTGAGGTGGTTTAAACGCTACTAACTTTGCTCATACGCGCCTTCGTTAAATAACGAAAAACGAAGACAAACGTTATAAACGATTTACTTTGTTTCAATTTTCGCTTGATGTTATTAATGAACGACCATATGTGTTTAAAGATTTTTTAGTCAGGAGTCTAAATGAACTTCCTGGTCCTTCTAATGTGTACTTTTTACTGTAAGACATTTTGTTTTGAAAAGTGTCGTTCCGCAACAGACTTATGTTGTTTAACGCTCGTATTGCAAATCAAATGGTCTCATTATTCGGCAACAAGTCCAATTAGTTGACAGATGTACTGAGCTCTTAGATTACGGTAGCGTCACAATGGTCCTTATTTTTCCATTGTAAGTGTTATCTCATGAAAATATTTAACTTCTACATTCTTAAAAAAAGGTCACGTAAAAACAGTTAGGTCACGGTTATAGAATGGCATGACATTGTCTCAAATTTTATAAACTAATACATTTTTAAATCAATGCTGCATTTTATTTTAACATATATACAAACCATTTTTTTGTTTGTTCCTATTTGCAAATAGATATAGCGGTATACAACGCTCCAAACTTGCTCTACTTGATAAATGCCAATGTATACTTCCCCATGCCGTGGTAATGACCCGGCTGTGACAATAGAATGCTACGCTTAGTAAGGTGGAAATTATAATAAACGCTGGGACAGAAGTACGGGTCACAGCATATGGAAGTCCAAACGGGAATACAGATAGTAATTCAGTCGTTGAGGATGGACAATGGCCGAAAAGTTACCTAACGATAGAAGATTAACTGCCACGCTTTAACAACTTAATTGTGAGACACATGGATATTTATCAGTAGAAATCAAGAGTTAAGCCCTTAATATTTTAAGTAAGTTTAATTTAATGTGAAGGTCCATATTTGACTTACAAAACATGCACACGCATACACTTAATATTAAGACAAATAAATCAAGTACATCAAGAATACATGACTTCTTTACCCCTTTACTTCTGGAATCGAATGCACGATCGAGATATTCGCACATGTGGTTAGTAAACCAGAGTAACAATAGCAAACTGAAATAAACAATATCTTCCTCAACAAAAGGAAAACACTCTGTATTACAGATACAATTTTGGTCAATCAACCAAACGCCGACATTCCAAAATGTGCAAGCATCATAAACATGGAAAATTACAAAAATACCAAGATATTAACCTTCACTATGTCTTTTGGAGTCAATTGATAATTTATATTTACTACAGTTTAAACTATTTATAGATACAAAAAACCACACACCTTATCGAGAAATAAACTTTTTAAAGAAAGGCCGATCAAACGGTGTGATACGGAATGAATGTATATTTTAATTTTACTTATTATTTAATTCTTTGTTAAACAAGAATATGCTGGTAAATGTCCCAAGTACAATTAAAAAGTTACACATACAGGTCCAACAAATTATTACAAACTTGAGAGGTGATACCATTCTTCTGATGATTGGCTATAGGTCCTTCCTTATTGCAGTTGTTCTAAAGCCAGTATATACGATCTTATTACCTTTTTTTCAAAACAGATCAAAAAAAACTATAGTAAAACTACAGACGAAGTAGTACCAGAAAATAAACGAAATAAAAGTTGTATTTACTTGCAAATAATTGTCTGCTGTACAGCAGAAAACTTCTTCATGCTCACAAGACATGTACTATGTACAATTTAGGGTCTACAACAAATATGAGTTAACGTGTCTAGATCGGCGTTTAGCTGCTTATTACAAATTTCACTGAAGTAAACTATGTTTGATTGCTGGTGTCATGTAAAGACTGATAATAAATTATACTTAACATTCATCGCCATATTCATATCTTGTTTTAAGATTCCCTTTAAAATATTGACTATGGTATCGTCACTTTAAATATGAATGATAAAAACTGATAACACAACTATACATAAACGTGCGGCGTGTGATCAAAACTAAAGATATATTTCCTTTTCAAGCATGATGACACGAGGGTGTTTGCTTATTCTGGCATTTGGAATGCTAAATTCCGAGTTCAAACCTACAATTGGTGCTGCAAGTGACGTGGAAGCAAGGTTACGGTCTTTGGAGCACCAGATGAAAACCATATCCGACTTGAACCAGGTATTTAGCTAGCTAGATAGATTTGTATCGGTAAAACGTTCGCAAAGCGAGTTTGTATGCATTTGAAGTGTGTGTATGTGTGTTTACCTATTGCTTCTTTTTCTACATACATTCATATAAAATAACTTGTTTGCATCTTCTTTAACATAATCAGTAAGTTATAAAGTAGGTTGAAGACTCTTAAAAAATAGCATTAAATACTAACTAAAATAGTGTTTTTTTTCCTAACAACAACTATATGGGGGGAGGGGGTATAGAGCAGGTTGACCTCGACCAGCACATGCCTATGGTTGAGGTGAATTAGATAAATTATATTTGACAAAATATGATCTTATAAACAAAAATAATAATAATAAATGTTTTCCATCATCGTTGTGTTGGTTGAATACATAAAGACATAAAATGATGTAAATATCATTTAACGTCCAATATCGTTAAACCATTATTACTTTTTAATTATTATTTGATTAACACTTATTATATAAGGATCAAGATGTAAACAATTAATTATAGAAGTGCTGACCAATCGGTTTACTGTTACAATAATAGTTTACCGGTAGAAACTGGGACATTTCATGGGGTCAGTGATATGGTGTCATTAATCTTTTTCTCTTTTCCGCAAAATAACTAAAAAAAATAAAAAAATTGAAACGTTCAAATGGCATTTATGTAACATTAACAGTGTTACGGTCGTTAATTACTGCCGACATCTTTTTGGGGATGCATGAATAAACGAGCCAATGATACGTTCGAGGTGGCGCTAGGGAACGAAAGTATTTTTTTAAACGATGGAGAAACATAGAGTTTGTGAAGTTGTATATGTTGTTTTTTTTTAATATTTCGTCTTAGTTTGAAAATCGGGCAATGTAGTGCAATTCAGCGAAGATTAATTGATCCACAAATGTACAGAAATATACAATTACAACCAATTTGGAAACGTGAGGACCTTAATAAGTTATGACATGGAGGAGTTTTTAAAAGCCAATCGATGTTTTTTTTTACATTTCTTGATCAATGTTGAGAAAATAACATACTCAACCTCTAGTATTTTATTAAGGCCCTCCAGTCTCTAGTGCAAGAACAACAAAACAAAATCAATCAACTAGAACATGTTGCCGAGGCTCAGAAGCGATTAAATGGAGAAATACTTGNTATTGTTTACCGTAACAAATGCAAAATAAAATATAAAAATGACTCTCAATCATAAACATATTATTTTAATCGACTTGCATCATGTGGTGATTGATACAGCTGGGCTCGGAACCAGTCATATCTCTGCGCGGATAATGCATCAATTATAACAGCTTGTTATTTTAGTAATTATGAGCAGATTGAGCAGATTGCATGCCGTATGTCGTACATGTTAATATGTGTTAAAAACTTAACATGGACCAAACAATAAATAGTATAATACGGTAAAATTAATAAAAAACAAAATTATGCGTACGACGACACACAAAAAATCAAAGTGTTCAAAAGGCCGTGATTCTGATATAGATAATTAATTGTATTGCAGAAATATGCAAGTATACATGTGTATATACATATGAGTAAATTCATCTTACTCTATAAAACCCCGCTGGATATTATATCAATTTTTTTTTTTACACTCTTTAAAATTCTCAATTACAGCTGACTTAGACCTGCTTTTTAATGCTTTGGGTTGTTTTTGTGTAAGTAATTTGAGTATTCAAAACAAAGGGCGATAGCTTTGGTGAAGAATAAATTCCTTTGTACTATTACTGTGTGATTGAAAAACTATGCAGCATATGTTAAGATTACTTTTAAATCGCTATATTTAATACTGTATCAAATGCCTCGTTTGATTCTAAAACTAAGGGCAATAACTCTGGAATGTTTTGGCTTATGTTGCTTATATTTTCCGCTTACCTTTACTGCAATCTGGTATAATATATTTTATCTGTCATATAACTGTGCAAGACTGGTGAAGATTTTATGAAAAATGAACTTCCTAATTTAACGACTGCCTTAAACGTTTTTAAATATTATCGCGGCAATAGTTAAAAGGCAAAATTATGTTAGAAATCATTTAATAGTAATGAGAAAAGAAGTACACGGACATGGGATGATTTTGGTTAATTCTTCTATGCTTCTTTCCATGGAAATCAAACTCTCTTTACTAAGATTAACGCC